>JAZHYW010006915.1:0-90947 GCA_037355805.1 Ixodes ricinus
TTTTTTGGCGCATCAGCAACAAAGGCCATAGTGCGCCAGAACTATGATAAAAGAAATAGAAAGGACAGGTTGATAACAAAGTCAGCTCTCATAAAGCAGCACAAAAATTTAGAGACGGTGTATAAGGCCAATATCATTCAAGAACTCATAAACATGTGTATGTGGTATGAGAGGTTATCCCCAAGTAAAAGCATCAGATGAAATGGAACATGCTCATGGTAAAACAATGCAAAATGTTTGTGACGTTCACACTCATATTTTGGGCAGACTAAGAGAATATGTAGAATAGTTAGGGGTTCAGAGCAGGAATCACACTCGGGTGCCTCTTCCCCCTTAGAAGATGTCCATGAGTGAGATGCGTATGTCCAATCCGCAATCGACATAAAACAACCTCGTAAAAACGCTCACGATGCCTGCAACTTTTCCATTCAGTTAGAGTGCTTTTGATGACGTGAAGTTTATTGTGAGTGTCAGTGTCCCATTCCTCTTGCCAGGTCTTTGTTATCTGCCTTCGTAATTTTGCTCTATAATCAGCAGCTAGTATCGCAAAAATGTCAACACTGCGATCAGCCGAAGTTGCGGCAGCCCGATCGCCCTCTTCATTACCAGCTATGCCCATGTGGCTGGGTACCCAGCAGAACTCAATGGCTTGTTTCCGCTCCAGTGCTTTAAGCACTCGTCGGTGTAAATCTGTTACAAGAGGGTTCATTTTTCCTTCCTACGGATTTAAGGGCTCTTATTGCACTAAACGAGTCGCAGAAAACTACCGTTTTAAGAAATTTATGCTTCAAAATGTGCTCAACTGCCATTATTAAACCATAGAGCTCGGCTGTGAACACTGTGGCATCTCTATTTATTCCTCGAACACACTGAATGGACTCCGAAACAAAGGCACATCCGACATAATCTGAAGTCTTTGTGCCATCTGTAAACAAACTACGGTAATTTCCATAACTGGCATGCATTTCAAGAAAGTTCTTGTCTTATGACATCTGCAGACACTACTTTCTTGTTATATTTGGTCAAGGAGAGATTGCAGTTTATATCATTGTTCTTCCAAGGGGCCAGTGGTTGCTGGAGTTCAACAAAAGGACCAGGTGCTTCAAAGCAATGTTGTTCAGTCAGTGTTTTTATGCGTAAAGCAAAAGGTTTTGTGATGGATGGTCTATTCTGAAATGTGCGTTCATATTGTATATTTTGTATGATGGAGTGGACAGGATTGTTTGGCGAAGAGCGAATTCGTAAAGAGTACTGAACACTAAGAAACAGCCTGCGCCTCTCAAGAGACCATTCATTTGCTTCTGCATACAGACTAGGCACCGGCGATGTACGAAATGCTCCCGTTGCAAGCCGAATACCCTGGTGGTGGATGGGGTCCAACATCTTGAGAGTTGTTGCTTTGGCTGACCCATACACGATACACCCATAGTCCAAAGTTGAGCGTACAACTGCTCTGTAAATGCGCAAAAGACAGACCCGATCTGCACCCCAGGACTTGTGCGAAAGAACTCTCATAATATTTAGCTTTTTCTGGCATCTCAATCGGAGCGACTTAATATGTGAACCAAAAGTGAGCTTTTTATCAAAGGTGATGCCGAGAAACCTATGTTCGGTTCTAACCGGCAACACTGCCCCTGCCAAATGCAGCGAGGGGTCCGGAAATAGGCCTCTTCTCTGGGAGAAACAGACAACAACAGTCTTTTCTGTCGAAAACTTGAACCCGTTTTGATCGGCCCACTTCGTCATTCTATTGATAGTCATCTGCAATTGGCGCTCGCAAATGGAGAGATTGCAAGACGCAAACGAGATCTGCACGTCGTCAACATATAACGAGTGCATAACATTTGGTGGTATCACCTGTGACAAAGAATTGATTTTCAAGAGAAACAATGCCACACTGAAAACACAGCCCTGGGGTACACCATTCTCCTGAACAAAAGAAGCAGAAAGTGTAGTTCCTAAACGCACTTGGAAGGTTCTATCGTTTAAAAAAGTTGGCAATGCAGTTGAACATTCTTCCCCGTATACCAACATGCACAAGATCCTGTAAAATGCCATACCGCCAGGTGGTATCGTAAGCCTTCTCAAGATGAAAAAACACAGAAAGGTAAAATTGTCTGTTTAACAAAAGCTTCTCTGATACCAGTCTCAAGGCGGACAAGGTGATCAGTTGTAGACCTTGAAGCACGAAAACCACATTGAAAACGACTTAAAAGACTGTTGCTTTCTAAAATAAAAATAAGCCTGTTGTTTACAAGTCTCTCAAAAGTCTTTCCCAGACAACTAGTCAACGCAATAGGGCGGTAACTAGAGGCATTAGATCTGTCTTTTCCTGGTTTTAAACGAGGGACTATAATGGCTTTTTTCCACTGATTGGGCAGCTGCCCTTCTCTCCATATGCGATTAAAAATTTAAGAAGAAAATCAAATGATGATTCAGCGAGATGGGTTAGCATGCTGTAATGAACTCTATCGGAACCTGGGGTTGAAGGCTTTGATGATGCAAGAGCATAACGTAACTCAGCAAGTGTAAAAAGTTGGCTGTACTCTTCATTGTTGCTGCCAGCAGTAACAAGCCTAACCTTCTCTGCCCTTGCCTTGTGACTTAAGAAGTTAGTGCTGTAATTTCCACATCCTGATATACTTTGAAAATGCCTGCCCAGAATGTTAGCCTGCTCTTCCAGCGAGGAGGGGGTATCACCGTCTGGTGACGAAATTAAGGGAATTGAATACTGACGGTAGTCCCCGTCTATTTTCCTGACCCTGTCCCAGACGACCTTGACACGTGTAGAACTATTGATGGAGGAGGTATAGCCAATCCAGGACTTCTTTTTTGCCTGCTTTCATACATAGCGTGCGAAAGCACGCTTCTGCTTAAAAGACAAGACATTTCGAGCTGTTGGATATCGACGCAGAATTCCCCAGAACTTATTTTGTGTTTTCTTTGCTTCACGACACTCATCGTTCCACCAAGGCTTAGGATGTTTAGGCAAATAGCCTGTCGTTTGGGAAATCGAAACCCGCGCTGCCTCTATTAAGATTGTTGTGGTGTGGTCATTTACTTCATCGACAGAAAGCGTGTCAAGGAGGTCATGGGAGAACACAGCAGTCTTTTGAAAAAGCTCCCAGTTTGCGGTTTCTAGCCTCCACCGGGGAGGACGCGACGGCAATCTTGGCAGGAGTTGCGTTGGGGCCAGGTGAACTGCGAAGTGATCACTGCCATATGGGTTATCAATCACATTCCACTGAAAAAAGGTAAATATATCCGGGGAACAAATGGAAAGATCAATACAGGAAAATGAGCGGTGAGATGAGCTGAAATATGTTGGTTCACCAGTGTTAAGCACACAGAGTTCCCTTGATGAGACGCAACGTTCAATCACTTTTTCCAGACTGTCAAACCGTTGACTCCCCCAAAGTGGGTTGTGTGCATTAAAATCCCCAAGTATAGAAAAGGGTTCTGGCAATTGATCAGCCAAGTGTTCAAGATCTCCTGCTGATAAAGGAAATGAAGGTGGTATGTACAATGAGCAAACAGTAACAAGCCGATCAAGTAAAATACGTACTGCAACAGCCTCTAGAGGGGTGGCTAGAGTTACTTCACAGGCTGCGACATCACTCTTCACAACAATGGCAACTCCTCCTGAAGAGCAAGATGAGGTTAAACGATCCTTTCTAAAAAGTTAAAATGACTTTAAAAACGTGGTATTTGGTGGTTTTAGGTTTGTTTCCTGAAGGCAGAGTGCTACTGGCTCATGTTTCTGCAGGAGAAACTTTACAACATCTAAATTGTGAAAAAGCCCTCTGCAATTCCAATGCATAAGGCCCCTGGCCATAAAAATAAAAAACAACAAGATTGTGAATTATGGGCCAGTGATTCTGGGTATTGTCTTTTTTGGATCACTTTTCTTGGGTGGGTTTTGAGGTCCCCTTTCAGAGGAGGCACCTTTCGTCTGTGACAAGGTAACCTCCATCTCCTATACTAATGCCTCCGAGCCTTTCGTACGGCTCGGCGCATGTCCACCTTTCTTTGGCGGGTTCTCCGACCCACCCTGAGAGGAGGTACTCTCCGTCTGCGACGGGCTGGTCTCCATCTCCTCTGTTGGTGCACCAGAGCCTTTACTATGGCTCGGTGCAGCAGCTGCCTGTGCAGCTGAGATGAAACGCCCAGGGAGTTGGATTTTCAAACTGGGACCTGCACACCTAAGTGGTTGCGCAAGCTCCGAGAAGGACACTTGCGTTCCCACAGTTGCCGTAGGCCGTGCAGGTCCGCTGCGCACGGCCTCGACAAATGAGCCTCTCTGAAACCCAGACAAGCGTCGCTTCGCCTCGGGGTAGGAAATACCCTCCGTCACTTTCAGGGTTAGAATTTCTTTATTTTTTCTTGAAATGATTACAAGATCTGGAATACGCCGGGTGATTCCCTCTGCAGTTAACACACCTGGGATCCTCGTGGCAATCATCAGCGATGTGCTCGCTGCGCCCACATTTAGCACATGTCTCACGACCACGGCAGGAACGCGAGCCTTGCCCAAACCGCTGGCAACTGAAGCAGCGGATACGGTTTGGCACGTAAGGGCGGACCCTGCAATTTAAATATCCTGCTTTAACAGAGGATGGTATGCTATTTAGTTCAAAGGTGAGGATGATGTGCTTTGTAGGGATTTCCTTTCCATCCCTTCAGATGGTTATATGTTTGGCAGCGACAACGACCTGGCCATGCATACCTTTAAGAATTTCTTCCACGGGACAGTCCATCAGGTCATCCTCCGAAAGAACACCACGAATGGTGATAAAAACAAAACAGCGCAAAGACAAGGAAGAAGTAGATAAACCACAGGACACAGCGCTGTCCTGTGGTTTCTTCTACTTCGTCCTTGTCTTTGTGCTGTTTTGTTTTTATCATGTCTACTTACCAACTAGCCCAAACTTCTACGTTAATCCACGAACGGTGTTCAGTGTCCGGTGAGCAGAAACAGCTACCTTTGTTTCCTGAATATGGTTAAGGCAGTGCAAAGCCACTCCCTTTTTTTCGAATACTTCTAAGAGGTCACCAGTAAACATCTTTTTGCACTTAAACTTTATCCCTAACAGACCTTTCAGCACCTTTGGAACAAAGAAAGATGACACCTTAGACAGCGGCTTAAATGCGTCTTCAGCACGAACTGCAAAAAATTTGGTGATATAGTCAGCGTTGCTTCGTGACTCCAAAAAGGGAAATTTTCTTCGTTGCGGATTCTTTTCAGAAACCGATCAAAGGTTTTGTTTTGCTTGGTACCCATACAGATGGGAATGAAAGTTCCGTGCTCGGGTGCACCGTCCACCACGGAGCCCAACAAGGGAGTAGGTAATGTGCCACAGCAAGAAGGGCTTGGCTGACACAGTTACTCTACTAGTGCTGTCCGGGCACTATACCCTAGTGTGGTTTCAGGGACAGGTCCGGTTTCCACTCAAGGTTAGCCCTTACCGCCTAAGAAGGTGAAAAAAGAAGGAAGAGAGTGTAGAAGAAAAGAGAAAGATATGGAAGGAAAAGTGAAAGAAAAAAGAGGAGGGTACAAGAGGCGACTGACTGAATCATCCTGGTCGGGCCAAGCCAGGACACCCGTCTACGAGAAGCAGGGGCCGAAGTGGTGTATTGTCTCGCCCGGGGGGCCTCAAGGGTCCAAACACACCCCGGGCTCAGCTCAACCACAAGGATCCCCTTTTCCCCGCACATGGGTACGCCACGCACAGCCAGACGTGGGTGGGCGAACCCACATGGCTCGGGGTTCGTAGTGACGCCACTCACCAAGCACCTACTTACGTAGGTGCCCCCTGCGTGTGGGTATGTTTCCCACGTGGCTGGAGTCAATAGTGACGCTGCTCACCAAGCACCTAGCACCTAAGGTGCAGGCGCCCCCTGCGTGGCTCGGGGTCCGTGGTGACGCCACTCACCAAACACCTGCTTTCACATGTGCCCCCTGCGGGGTTTTTATTTGTAATTCGTCTATATTTTTTGTTTCTTTCTCTGAAGCAAATTACTTGCGTTTTTGGTGTGTCTACAATTATTTTTTTGCCGGTAACATTCTCTGATTTTGTGAAAGTCTATTTTTATTGTCCTTGGAGCTAATTCGTAATCTCCATGTGCGAAAACAATTACCGTATCATCTGCCAAATGAATGAGCTTACTTCTTAATTTGACCTGGGATATTTATTTAACATATTGATTCAAAAGTAGTGCACTGAACACTGTACCTTGCGGTACTTCTTTTTAACTATGATTTTCGTGTTATATTTTGAGCCTGGTCGAACTATCTGGTGCCTATCATTTAGATAATTTTGGAATAAATCGTGGATCCTTCCAAAGAACTCAAAACTATGGAAAGATACCGTAGCAACATTTTTAATTAAAACTAGAACAAAATTTTCCGTTCATGTTTTTATTGGCATAGTCAAAAAGTGTTCTACAAGGTCATTGGTTCCTAGCTGTTCTCCTTTCCTCTTTCTTGTATATTAATAATATAATTGAAGTTTTAGATTATGGATAATTGTGCCACGAAAGAATATACAATTGTACAATTGTAACAAAATAGGTTGTAATACATTGATGTGGTATTTTATATGTCTCGCTCTTATTTTATCCAATCCTATTACTTTATCAATTTCACAGCGTTCTACTATTTCGATCAGGTTAGTGTCATTCATGTTCTATAAAACATTGAATCACTATTTATTATTTGATTTCCTTGTATTTCTGTTGCCATACAACATAGGCCTTCGATTTGTACATATTTTGTAGTATTGAAACTACTTGCTAATACCTTTAAGTTAAGTCCTGGAGAAAAATCTGTTTGAGTTGTGTCTTCAATCGTCTCCTTATTTTTCCTTGTAATAGTTGATTTACTGAAGACCAATACTCTGTAATGTCTTGTTTCGGAGAACTTCGTCCAGTAATATTACCTTTTTTCGTATCCTATTTTAGATGTTACTTTGCTCCTAATTGTCCTGTAATTTTTTTTCTGTACTTCTCGTTATTAGGATATCTATTTAAGAGTTGCCAGCTTTCGTTGCTGCAGTTTTTTTTTTAGATTGTCATTGTTTGTTTTATTTACTGATATCGGTTTCCCACGTTTTTTTACAATGTATCGTTGGGTGATTTTTTCTAAATATTTTTAATATATTGTCTATGTTATTATATACTTTGTCTGGATCTTGTTCCTCAGCAACAACGTTCGAATCTAATTTTATATGAGTTTATCCACTACCTTAATGTTTATAAATGAGTCCTCAGTATGCTTAGGAATATTATTTTTAACAAAATGTGTAACAGTCACTGCTACAAAATGATTGTAGGCCACTTTTTTTAAATACCTTGTCCTTCGGGCTTTCTTTCTACAGTCCGTACATGTCTGACCAATGCAGAATTGTGTTCGTTTTCCGCCTAATATTTGTTCTCTTGTAAACTCAAATATCACTGCTTCCAATCGCACGTGTGCCATATCATTAAGTTATTTATTTGTCTATTAGACATGGTCTTGATATATCCATATTAATGTCCCCCATGACTGTTATGTCCATGTATTTTTTCTTTAACTACTTAATCGTATTGCCACGCGCGTCGCCGAGGGAGCGTATGTATGACCAAATGATCGCCATGCTTGGCTATCGCGCGGAGGCTCCAGGTTCGATTCCAGGGAAAGGAATGTTGTTTTATTTATTCTTTTAATTTGGCGTTTCGTAAGTTCGAGAACCTTCTCGTCTGATCGAGTTATGAATGCTCTACGCGCTGAATGTTCCAGAAACCCACGTGGGTACAAATGTGCTCCGCGTAGCGAGCCGGAGTCAGTCTCGCCCCAACGTTCGATCCTGCTGTTTCGCCGCCATGGACACCTGCGACGCTAAACTTCTTTATTCAACGCTAACTTTCGTTGGTAACGGCTCAAAAAGCCTATTAAACCGCTAAAGTACGTATCAAAGACTACAGAAAAATTCACTGAGGTTTTGCAGTAGGGCCAAGAAAACCCCGATTTTCTTTCTTTTTTTTGTAGTCAGTAACACGTAAATTAGCAATTTTAATAAGTTTTACAACTCGGCTATCAAGCCGCTCGTGAAGGTTCGTACCGTCGGTTCGACGTCAGTGCGCTGCACGTTGAACTGGAATTTTGGGTAGTCTTATTTGGGACAAGGGGATATACCTCTTTTTTTCTTAGAGTAATAATATCCGAGGACCGTACAGCTTATGAATTACACATAGTTTGCCCCTTATGTTATTCCCGGCCATGTCGGTATTTTATATGCCACGAGCGTTCGGTTCACCATGTTAATTTCACACTGCAGAAGTAAAAGTTCGAGGGAACCAGTAAGTAGAAATAACCGTCAGTGCTATATTTAAGCCCACTGCTCACTGCGCATCCGGGGAAGGAGAGGTGGGGGGGAGGTAGTATGGATGGTTTGGCAGAGGTCCCCGCATCCTTCGACCAAGCTCCAACCTAACGGCTGCAAAGAACGGCGATATTGATGGTGTGGAATGCACATTGCGGAAGCACTGTGGAAGCTTTAGCATATTAGCGGCGAGATATTTCGGTCGCGCCCTCGTTTGGTTACCTTTCCTGACGTCATTACTTTGTGAACAGCAAGCTTGATGGTGTTTATAACAAGCATGGGGGAAGCCTGAAATCATAGCGCTTTCAAAGAAACACTGCCAATACTGTCAAGCTTGAAGTTCTTACATTCCTCTTATTTGCGGTGATGAGAAATCCTTTGCATCCGACATAGTCAGCATTCGGCGAATAGACCATTTGCTATATTACCCAACCATCAAAGAGTATGCAGGGATTATACTTCGTTTCAGTTTGGGTCCAGACGCAGCCGATGCTACAAGCGCGAGCATGTGACTCTGAACAGTGCTTGCACTGCACGAGCGCGCGTGCTTGGCAGGGACGCTAAAAGCCCGCGGAGCTCGCGCTTGTAGCACCGGCTGCGTTTGGACCGAAGCTGAACGAAGTATAGTGTTCAACGCGCCACACGTGCTGGCGTCAATAGTAATAGTAGTAACTTTTCTAAAGCAAATACCTAAAACACACGGCATCTTGCACCGCGCGTTCGTCAATGCTTTATTTTGGTTATTTACTTCGAATCTTTATAGGGGAGGCATGCGCCTGTGGCGCGGAACACCAATCCCTGCATTCTTCTCGATGCTTGGGTGATACGGCAAATGGTCATTGTGGTGGGCCGACCACAGCAACGCTTTCGATCGCTCACGTCGCCAATAGTACGTAGTAAACGCGTTATATAACGTTCTCCGCCAAGTCACATTAAGGACTAAGGAAATCCACGAGTGAGCCATAATGCCGGGAACTGGAGCTGCCTCTTTGGAACTCATGACGTAGCGGCATTCCAGAGGAACTTCACAGACGACCACCAGACGGAAATTTGAAATTTATTAGTTCGTTTTAAAATTCTTTTTCTTGACTTTTCTGTTTCTGCCGGTATCCCAGAAACACTTGTCTAAGCTAGTGTTTCTGGAATGCCGGCAAAACATAGACCATATGTAAAAAAGAAACAAGTGCAAACATTTCGTTTCCGTACCCTCTAACACTTCTGCTTGAAACGTCCATGAAACATTTAACTACCAATTCTCCAGGTGAATGCCAAAAGAACAACGAAGCGCGATATCTGTCAAAATGTTTCGAATATTCTTGTAAACCTCCAAGACGTTAAATTATGCAGCCGAAGGCCTTGCCAAATCTTCAACTTGGTTGTCCGTGTAGAATTTATGCTTTCTAGCACTGGTGACATAAGCAAGCTCGACGGGCTTGCAAAGATGGAGCGACCGGACGTCGCTTGGGACACGAGCGGCGGCTCATGCTTGTAAACAGTAAATAATCTATAGACAATTGCAAAGCCCATCGCCTGGACTGGTGCCTCATGGGTCTTAGCACGCGAAGCGTGCGCGTGAACGTGGCCTTGACAGTAGTGATGCAAAACTATCAATAAACTGACTATCGGTACCATCGATAGTCGACTATCGATAGTACTATCGATAGTTTTTCGATAATCGACTATCGATAGTCTTTTTTTACTTTCGATAGTCAGATTATTGGCGACTATCGATTCTATCGATAGTGCTATCGGTAGTTTTGCACCACCATAAGTCCGTTACAACTCGAAGAAGGCGAGGGCGAGGGGCCGGGCCAGGAGGAAGCAGACGAAACGGTAAAGAGAGGCTTCCCCATCTCTTCTCCAGCGTTCTGTCTGCTTCCTCCTCCCCGGCCCGTCTACGCCTCGCCCTACCTTCTTGAGTAGCAACGGACTATAGAGCGAACACAGTTGCCGCACCGCCGCTCGCCTCCCTTTTTCCTCTCCTCGCCCAAACTCCCGTCTTCGTTATTACTGAAAGCTGAACCAAAGTTGGGATGGTAAGTGCCTGGGCTAGTTAATGTCCCATTTGAAAAAGAGAAAAAAATAAAGCGATGAAAAGAGCAGAGGAAGCGACGCAAACTCTAGTGTCGCAAAACTATCGATAGTAAATTGTCGACAGTACCATCGATAGGTTTACGATAGTCGACTATCGATAGTTTTCCGATAGTCGATTAGCGATAGTTTTCCGATAGTCGACTATCGATAGTCTTCCGATAGTCGATTAGCGAGTTTTCCGATAGTCGACTATCGATAGTACTATCCATAGCTTTTCGACAGTCGACTATCGATAGTACTATCGATAGTTTTTCGATAGTCGATTATCGATAGTGCTATCAATAGCTTTTCGATAGTTTTTCAATGATAGTCGACTATCGATAGTACTATCGTTAGTTTTTCGATAGTCGACTATTGAAAGGACTATCGATCGTTTTTTTACTATCGACAGTCAGATTTCTGGCGACTGTCGATGCTATCGATAGTACTGTCGATAGTTTTGCGCCACAACTTAAGAGGCTTATAATTGCATGCGCTTGCCCGCACTTGCAGAGACATGGCGGCGGTCACAAGACCTGTTTGCAATCATCTATACACGTTATCAAGCATGGCGCTCCCGGCTGGTGCCCTATGCGTTCAAGCACGTGCAGCATGCGCGTGAAGATGGCTTTGGCAGGCTTGCAATGTCACGTGCTTCCTCACACGAGCAGGAATATGAGGGCAACCAGGTATCCTGTTTGCAGTCGTCTATAGTTCCTGGTGGGATGGCTTTTATGTCCGTTTTCTTGTAACTGCTGGCCATCGAACCACTCTAGTGGACACAGCTGGCTATGACACGCGACCGGCGGCCGTTCCGTATTTGCGACTACAGCAAAACCTACGGCACCTAGCAGTCAAACACTGAACCGACCGGAACAGGTCCTTTTGCGATTTCTGTTCGTCTCTTGTGGCTTCCGTGATTCCACGGTGTCGGTGGTTTGCGCGATAGAACAATTGTCCCGATGACCCTTTCGTAACTCTAGTATCTGAGATCTGAGACGGTGTTGTAGTTGTCCTTTTCTAGCTCCTTGTCTCTGTGTTTTCCTACTATGATTACTGTAACTGTAGTAGCAGACTGTTCGCAGGTTGCTCTGCACACAACCCAGGCAACCGCGTGAACAAGAAATGCCGTGTTTATCAACGTTCATCAGCACTGTGGAAGGACAGAAGGCAGTCCGTTCATCGCTTCCTCCGAAGAAAGTCTAGCCTTTAAAAGCTCGCTCACGCCAACACATCATCGCAGGTTCGAAAGGTGGAGAATAAAAGCGAAGCAAACCGTTTTGAGTCCAATGCTTGCTTGCTGATGCCCGAGCCTTGTGCGTTGAGCTGGCGCATGGCACTGCACGACCTGTATTAGGCCTCCATATTTGCCCGATAGTGGCGTCTCCTATAGGTCGCTGGAATTGCGAATTCTCAGCGTGGCGCATGTGCGGATTTCGGAGTACACCGTGCACGTGCGATGTAGTGGTCTTGCTCTTCCAGTTTGCGCACCTCTCCACCACTTAATCATTTGCTAGGCACAAAGCAGGCAACTTCAAAGCGCTTGTCACCCTTATAGCCAGTTGTTTGCACTATAGTGAACTTTATGCCAACCCCTCAAGAAGGGTATGCTATGAAGGAAAAATGTATAAACGCATTATAAGTTAAGGCAGCGTTAAAGCAACACCGACACGCCCCATAACTTTATTTTTGTTAGGCGATTCATTTGAGTGTCGGAAGACTACCCAATCAATGTTTCTCTACAGCGTCACGCCTATTTTTAATAAAGTCAAAAAACGCAACTGCTCGAAACCGAAACCGAACCTGGACTGCGGAGGAAGATGAAATATAGAGGAGGAGAGACTTGGCGGAAGTGACGTAGCTGTCCAATTTCTGCTTTTTAATCAGCGTATTTGCAGCTCTTCAGAAGCTATACAAAAATGGGTCTCGTATTTCTTTTCTATTTCTAACACTGAATGTGTGCCTTCGATGACACACGGCTGATTATACTAGATGGTTGTGTCTAAACCATAGATAACGACACATGACCACAGAGAAGAGATGAGCGTGACGCAAGCCGGCCAGATCTCGATCGGCGGTTTTCGGGAGGAAAGAAAACAAATTTTTGAGCCGTAAGTTGCATTCTGAGTAGTTGGGCTCTCATATGTCATGTACGAATAAAAGCCTTGGCGAGCACAAATACTCTGTCATTGTCACTTTAAATGCCATAGTACCCCTAATGATGTCTACAAAATGCGCACAGGTAGTTTTGACGAGTAAGCGGACGGCGACACAGTTCACTAACGCGCGTGCCTCTTTCTTGTTGTTGTTTTTAATCACAACTGGAAGGTTGTTGTCATAATGAGTAGTGAAATCAGAATCCTGATTGCACAGTGTCGTAGACAATACAGCTGGTTGCTCACCACTCACCACGCGGTCTCCCCGACGCAGCGCATCTGCAAGGCGGCCACCGGCTACCTGCTAAAGCGGGAGGCCACTCTGCCGGCGCCAACGGCCGAGGAGAGCGCCCAGCTCGTGCCTCTGCTGCTCTCCAACTCGACGCTGGTGCACGTGCGCTACAGCAGCTTCATGACTCATCTGCACGGCTGCGTCAACGCGAACGAGTCCTCGGCACAGCAATACTATTTGTGAGCTATCTGGCAATTGTAATATCTCTTTCTAGCGTACTGCTTATTTAGTTAATTCTTCAAACCGATGAAGACGTGTCTCAATTAAAAATGTTTCTGTGCTATGTTTGTGACTATCCTGTGATGCTCTTAAGGTTGCTCAATAATTGCCTGCAAGTGTCATTGGCAATATTTTTAGATAAATACACATTACATTTAAGGATGACGAACCACAAAACACTGTATAATTCACAGGTGGGGTGTTTGTTTAGAGGAACACTGACATTTTTATTATTGCAGGTGTTTGAGCGTGTTCTCTCGAACCATCGCTATGCGCTCCTTCTATTTGTTCAGAATGCGTCGGTGTGTCATCTATCAGTGGAAGCTTGTTATTGAAAGCGCTAATATAAAAAGAAACAGTTATTCTGCATAAAGTATAGCCCCATGACATTGTCAAGTGTGATTCCTCCTTTTTCTTCTAATGTAGCATCGATTAATAAAGAATATATTGAATATATTGGTCTCAGAAGAGCCTCGCTCCATGAGAAAAAAATACTAGTAATTTCGCCAGAATTGCGCACGAGCAAGTACCGTTTAGGTCTTACACTAAAACCTGTGTAACGTTGTCGACACATCAGGAACCGCGAGTGATGCTCCGAGCATAAATATCGATTACAGTCGGCGCATAATGCACGGGGGCTCAGGACTCTTCAACGTGGACCTGCTGCTTTGCTATCTGACCGTGTGGACGCTCGTCTTTCTGGCGTGCACCCACATGCGGTTCTACATTCGGGTGAGCTTCGATTCACTCATGCATGTTCAATCTATGGTGGTTCCGCGCGTCACAAATAGTCATATTTCGCTTGCGGCCAAGTACGTTGCCACATCTCGTGGATAGGCGAAGCATTATAGTTTAGGTTTCAATTCAGTATTGTGCCTTTTCACAAAGTGGCGATCTATAAGAGAAACTGCTCTGCAAGCTGGTGCACTTGTCGAAGCCTACTCACATCGGGGACCGCTACAAAGGCGGTCCACGATCCCAGTATTTCAATATTCCGATATCTGCTAATTTTCCTAATCCAATGATCGGAATATTTGCAGGTGCTTGTCCACTAGTGGCGTTCTTGTATTCCAGGTTGTTCTGAGCTGAGCTACGACAGAACTTTTTATGTGCCGCAAACCATAAAGAATGCCTAAAAGGAGAAACCACAAGCACTGCTACGAGAAATTAATGCATCGTGCAAAGTGAATGTGTTCTGCAGGACATGCTGTGAATGGCACTGGCGCCACAAAAGCCAACTTGCCGACGGGCCAAAAAATATTACAGTATCAGCTAGAATGTTCTAAATTGTGCAAGTGATAGTGAAGGGTATGGAGCAAATACTTTAATTCTGACTTTTTATTCGTATCCCAGCTGGCACAGAGGTTTTGGCCAAAATTAGGCAATTGTCTGGGAGCTTTGTGCCGTGAAAAGCCCGAATAAGCAAAAGTAGAGCCAAATCTAACCTTGCTTGGCAAGATTCTGAGTATTTTGGGCCTAAATCGCCAAAGGAGTGCGAGAGTTAGGCTTACTACCTGACAGTTCGGCTGCCATCTAGCATCTTTGGGCCCAAATGGCCAAACATGTGCCAAAGTTAAGCTTCACTTTCTGATAGTTTGTCTGTCACCGGGCAGCTATGGCCCAAACTCGCCAAACAACAAGTGCCAGAGTTGGGCTTACAGCATGGGAGTCGTCGCTCCCATCTGGCATCTGTAGGACCATATCGCCAAACACGTGCCAAAGTTAGGCTTCATTTGCTGATAGTTGAGCCGTATTGTGGCATGTCTGGGCCTAAATCGCGTAACAACTGACAGAGTTAGGCTTCATGTGTAAACGTTTGGTGGTTATCTGGCGCCTTCGGTCCCAAATCACCAAGCAAGTGTCAGAGTTAGGCTTCACTGTCGAATAGTACGGCTAAGGCTTTGTTATACTTCGTCGTTGAGTGCAGCGAACGCAGCGTAGCGCATAAGGTGCGCCTTTCATTGGCCGGCGAGCAGGAACTCGATATCTGCGACCAATCAGTATCTGTGTGCGCTGCGCTACGCCGCGTTTGCTACGTTCGACGTCGGAGTATAAAAGAGCATTTAGCATCTGTAATCTTGGGACCTCGATTCTCTAACCAATGTCAGAGTTAAGTAATCAGGGCTGGTCCCGTTGGCGGCGATGGTTTAGTTATGTTTGGAGGTAGATAATCGAAGAGGTATTGGTAGCACGCGGGTGGTAAAGCAACCTAATTAAATAAAAATCAAGTTTATTTCTGCTCGCAACTTTTTTTCTTTGGGTGTATTTTGATTTTTCCAGTAGAAAGGTGGGCAGAATGTTTTGCTGCAGCTGGACCAGACAATGGCGATTTTGCAAACTCAGATTGCGGCGGATTATTGTACTCGCGCGTTGGTACACAAGCCAATATCCGGACGCGCCGTAGGACTGGTTCGACGTTACCACAACTCTCGCCATCTGGAGAGCGCTGCACGAGACTGGTGTGTGCACGTCTCCTCAACACATGCCATTAGAAGGCGAAGCGTTGCAAAAGTGAGTGGTGCTTTGCGCGTGTCTTTCATTGCGATCCACAACTGTGAAAGCCTTGAGATAGCAAAAGCAAAAGCTGCCGTAGCTTTGTAATACTGCGCCCGCTTCATACTCGGTGGAACGTTTTAGCATCTTTTTAGACGAAATCCTTGTGGCGACAATTTTTTTAACTTTCACTCGAAGCATTTGACAACATCAACCAGGCACTCACTGCTCTCAAAGTCTTGTTTATCATGTACCCACCTTTTTTATATCAACTTAGGCCTGGTGTGCAATCTGTTCCACATTCAGTACCATTTGATCCAAGTGTGATAAAAAGTTAAAACGAGCGTCAAAATGTGTGAGCCATGTACTCAACAAAGGTCAATAAAAACATTTTTTGATTTCAAAGTATTTTTTCTGGGGTCTCAGGAGGGTATAGAGTGTGTTCAAATCACCCCCCAGAATCATGTAGTTCTCCGGATACTTTTTCGTAAAATACAAGACCCATGTGATGTCATATGCCTTGGCAGGTCTTGGATACGGCGACCAAAGTTAGTCATTTCTGCGTTGTAGGGAGTGCCATCCTAACGGCCACAACCTCCGGCGTGGCAGAGCACCATTTTAAAGTGTCGATGGCAATTTGGGGAAGTTTCTCATGTGCATGAATTCCCACTGGCGGTTCCACCATCCTCTGACCCGGCATTTTCTTGTCGATATATTCTATCGAGGGACAGCAGTACAGCTCAAAAATCAGATAGGGGTATTTGATCCGACCGAAGTTCCTGCAGCAGCGGTACGTCCAATTTCATACTTTAAATTTTTCGTGGCAACTCTGGCTAGCACCAATACAAACTGTTGCAGTTCCACTGTAGGATCCGCAGTGGCGCCCCTACCTTGCTTGCAGTGCTAGCGGGTATGTTGTGGAGCACGACGCTGAACAGGGAGTGGCACCTGCTGCAGTGCGGCCAGTTGCTGCCACGATGATTTGCATTTGCTGCTGTATCTACTGCTGCATGTGCTGCTGCTTCTGCTGCTGAATCTGCGGTTGGGTCTTTCCGAGAGCGGCCTCCCTACTGAAAAAACATTTGAAATTCAAACGGGCGGGAAACTGGTCGACCCGTTTGGATCAAACGTGATTATGGGATATGGGTACCCGTTTGAAACTATACCCGTTTCATACAAGCGCCCGTTTGATACGGGTGCCCGTTCTACCAGGCACGTGACCACACATTTGAACGCGCCATTCGGATAGGGCGAATTATTCGCTAGCCCTAAATGGGTATCGTCTGGAAGGTTGGTTATCTTAAACTTATTTAAGACGTCCCGAAACTCATAGACCTATTTCTAACACGGAGGAAACACGTGGAAAAAATCGTGCTCGCGCAGGTGCTTGCAAATGGGCAGGAAAACAGACACAACAGATCGTTTTCAATTCGCCTAGAAGTTTATTACAACTTATTCCGTAGACAAGTACAAACGTGCAAGCGATCTGTGAAATGTGAAGAGGCACTCTAAGCTTTTATACAGCCGAGGTAATTTCATACTATAATGGCAGACTTTGGGGAAATTATTCTTCCGGCTGCCGCGAGATTAGACGCTGCATAATTCTATAGATAATCTGGAAGAGTACGCGTAGAAGAACGGTCAATCGTTGCCAACAAGTAGGTTGCAGTGCACTTACCATAATAATAGCGGACTTGAAAGATGTAATCCAAAATATATGTCGACACGGTCAAAGCAGGACAACCACACAAACACAAAAACGAGAAGGAATGGCTCCTTGAAGTTTCAACACGATGCGGCGCACAAGCTGTCATTTGCCGAACCCAACCAAACCGCCAGAATTCCTGACTTCTTTGAAGAATCGCTTGTTGCCGAGATACGTGTAGGACTTTTCGAACACTGATAGCTTTGGTGCACATCCAATACGTTGTCGAGAGACATCCTAATAAGACCGCAGGGTTAGGCGACAGACCGAAGCAGGTAGGACGAGCGAAGCTCGAACTGCAACGGACAACAACCAGACAAAGAAAAAAGCGGCTGCCAGGCGCGCCCTTCCGGATCTCGATGCTTATCAGCGTGTAGCTCGCCGCTGCTGCGGGTCACGTGACAGAGGTGACAAGAGAGGAGGGAGGGGCGAGGTCAAGGCGCAGGACACCGGGACACCCTCCACCCTTCTATAAACAAATAACAAAAAAAAACTCGCGGTTAGTTTTTTTTTTTTTATTGCAGTCAATGCTAGGGGAGAGGGTGCACCAACCGCTGTACACGCGCTTTCCTCCTCTCTTTGATTTTTCCACAGAAAGCTGACCGCGCCGCGTTTGCAGCCTCGGAAAGCAGGCGAATATTTTCAGCACGCTTGAACGCTGGAAATGGCGCGCGCCGGCCAGAAGCTCGGCTTGCACTCGAGCGAAAGAAGCACCAAGCGCGAGCTCGTAATTTGACTGCTGCAACAGCGGGCCTGCTCTCGCCATGTTCGATGTTCGTGCAGCCACGTGTTCGCGCGTTACCTTCGCTGAATCTTGAATAGACCGATCTCACAAAGCGTTCGACGGATGCGCGAGGCAGCCATAACTTTAGTTTACAGGAGGCAATCGTCAGTGCACGAGACTGTTCGTGCTCCTGCACGCGCAGAGCTCCAGCGAGGCTGTCGCACGCGCAAAAGACTAAAGTTCCCTCGATGCATTGCGGCAGCGGTGGCGTAGTCAAACTGGCTGGTGAGATCGGTCTATTGAGGCGAAACGGAGTCTAGAAGTATATTCATTCACGCGGTCGCGTCCTCTGCGAGAGAAATTCGAGCTGAATAAGTAAATTGAGGCAACAAAGAACGCCAAAGTTTTAAAGTTCTGTCAAAAATATCGGCTCGGCAACGTCGCATGTTTACGTAAAAAAAAATTGTTTATTGTTGTTGCAGCATAAGCGAACATCAGCGCAATCAAAATATAAATATAATTACTTGCATTACGCGGACGATTGTAAATCGATGAACCGGCGCTCCCGGCTTTCCCGAAACAGGCTGCCACTGCTGAAACTGGCGTGCCCATGCCCCCGATCTCTACGTTCAGTATTAAACGGGCTCCGGAGAGCCGTTTGATTAAACCGGTACAGCTTGCCGGTCACCGGTCACCCGTCTGTGCAACATGGTCACCGGTTTGAGCAAACGTGCGACAACTTTGCCCAAACGAGTGACCCATTTGCCCAGACAACTGACCCGTTTGCCAAAGAAGTGACCTGTTTGCCCAAAAAAGTGACCGTTATGGCTCATACGGGGGACCCCTTTGAGTCATACGGGCGACCCCTTTGACAAACTGGTGACCGGTATGGCTAAACTGTTAACGGTATGAACCCGTTTACATTCGTACAGGCGCCAAATGGCTTTTTTTCAGCAGGCCTACCAGGGATCACACGTAGCAGAATGCTCGGCACCAATGTCCTTTGCTTCCCGAGTCTGCGTGCCCTTTCTGGATAAACTTTGTGGGCTTGTCAAGTTTACCCCTGGTCCTCATTGAAGTAAATAGGTAGTCCGCTCTTTGTGCGGCTACGGTCGGGTCCCTCCATTGACTGCCTTTTTAGGCACCGGTGGACGAGAGACAACACCAACACAGTGAGTCCGTTTTCCACATGTTTATTGACTCAAATGCCAACACGCTTTGCTCTTGGAGAGGAAAAGTCTGGGCGGTGGCTCAATTGCTAGTATCACCCGGTCGGTTTCCCGCGCTGCCGCAAAAGACAGATTCACGGGAAGTCGGAGGCTCATAAAGAAAAACCGAGCTCTGGAGAACCAGGGCCACCGCCGACGAGAGCCACCAGCCCTCCTTCGGGGCCGGGCTGTGTAGCCTCGGAGATATGGACGCGCTCGGAGAGACCGGTAGCAGTCGCGTCCACTATCACTCTTAAGGGTGCCCACGACACATACACCCTACGTGGGCAAGGAAGAACCGCCCACTTCTGGGAATTCTACCTCGGTTCTTTGTATTAGGGTGGCGGCCGCCATTGGTGACGACGACTCCCACGGCCTGCTTGAAGCTAGGCCTGGATAGAAATATAGGGAACCCCATGGTTCCCACACTCCCCTTCTCAAGGCTAAGGTAGGCCTAAAAATAAAATGGTCAACCGGCTCTCAAAAACAAAATCAAAACAAAAAAAGTAAAAACGCTAGAGCGAAAAGAGCATGCCGCAAAGAAAAACACAAATAAATAAAATAAAAAAACGATTAGCGCTGTACAATGCTGAAAAAACACTAGCTCGCTGCTTGCAAGCGAACCCTGGGTTGCCGTCAAACTCTGCAGCCCACGCTTCTTGACAGGCTTATCGAGAGCGGCGTTGAACGGTCCGCGAAGTGGCCGGGCTTGGGCAGGAAGGACGGCCTGGTCACTCCACGATGAAATGTTAGCGGAACCGCGGAATGGACGACAGCTGGGCGTCTCTCGTTGGGGACGCACCATGTGGCACGGGCATTGTCACCGGGTCCGTGACGGGATACGAGCTGCTTGTCGGCACGGGTCCACAGCTTGGGTGCGCGACTGGATGCTACGTGTTGCTGGCTTGGAGACGAGTCCAGGCAGCGGGAGGGTGGCTGCCGCCATCTGTGGTCAGCATCCGAGGAGCCGGATCTTCTGGGGACTGGAAGGGGGAATGGCAGGCTGGGCGACGCTGCGGCGACGGCGACGATGACGCTCCCTGGCGTCGATTCCACCTCGATGTGGAACAATGACACAGGAACCGCCGGGCACTGGAATGCAGCCTGCGCTCTGCCCCCTCTCCCGTTTCTTTCCCCAAGAGGAAGCTTCGGAAATTCCGAGCAAGTTCGAGCCATCCAACTGAGGACGCTCGACCAATCTCTGGGTGCTCAAGGCCCCAGAAATAGAAAGAGGCAGAGACAAAGGTGTCTTCTCTGCTGTGAGTCACGTGCATCGCACTGGCTCAGCTTGCGGAGTTATTGTGAAAATAGTTACACGACTCCGCTTAATATGAACACGGATGCCCACATACCAAGCTGACTCGCGTCACCCCGGAAAATGAATTTGTTGGTGACTGTTCGACGAGGCGAACTTCTTTGTAGCTGCTTTTGCTAACGATGCCGAATCGCTTTGATTGGCGGGCGCAATGAAATGTCAAATGCACCACCCTGTCCTTTCTTGTGATATTGTAGCGATGCAGGGCTGCAATCGGGCAGGCTCGCCAGCATTGTTATTTTCCAAACATGTTAGATTTTACCTTAGGTTAAAGCACAAAAGTCTGTGGCCAGGTATAGCACAGCGACCTAACTTCAAAAAGTCCTAGATCCGCGTGCTGCCCTGGCCACCTCGAACCAAGGAGAGCACCGAATGCACCTCCCAGCCGCGCAGAACAGCCATCTTGAACTGTAATGTTCGCAGAGGCCAAGCGCCGTAGCACGAGTTTATCCGCATCAGCAGGGACAGAAAACGATCTCAAAGAGAAACCCCGTGCCAACAGCAATATGAGACTGTTCACGGCACACACACGTTGGCAACAACACGCGTTGCTCGACACGGCGAGTACGCTGCCCGGCTGCCAAAGCCCGTCTGCAACAATGCAAGTTGCTTCGCGACGTTAATGGCGACCGTACGGCCCGGCGGACGCACCGCCCGACTCCGCAGAGTCCGCGAAAGTATTTACAACTATTCACATATTTACACTGCGGATCGTTCTGCTGAGCATCGAAAACTCATCGGTGCTACAGTCGATTCCCAACGAACACTTCGAGTGCCGTGGTTTCCGATCTCGTCCAGTGACCGCATGGCGGTTACCTAAATTGACACGTAATTACGGCGCGGTTTCTACCGCGTTCACGGGACGCTGTTCGACCTGTTGCTCTGTCCCGTAGCACGATTGAACTGCTCCCGAACCCCGCGGTGTTTTCCAAATTAACGTCACTTTTACGGGGTCGCAACTTGATAGGTGGCCCTCGAAGGTTCCTAGCGTTATTGTTGCATGCGACGCTCACTGATTTTCGGCCGGAGTCGATCGCGGGTAAACGGAACATACTAAAATCTAGTTGCCGAAAACCATGCTCACGTCAGTCCGTTGTCCCTTGATAGCGGGAAGGAAAGACGGAAAGAAAAGGAAATCATTTTGACTCACTCAATTTTCCTGGAGGACCTTTGTTCCTGGGGTCACTTGGTCAACCTGATGGCCACTGGTCCATCGACGCGGCGACGAAGGGCACCATCGGCGGTCTCTGCACTCTCGCTAGGCTGGGACCGGTGTTCTTCGCAACCACCCGCGCTGCGTATTCTAGCATTGGGGGATACACGCACAGCGCATTTTCTCGCTCCGAGATACGCTTTTAGTTTGTGCGCTGACGGGATGTGCACTCTGGGTGGGCCTCACGAGCCGTCTAGAAGGCAAAAAGCTGCACTTGTCTCTTGTTGCGTCACCGCACTTTGTTCGAGAATGGGGTTGACCTCGGAAAGCGCAGGTGCGCTCTGCCCAGCGAAGTAGGCGGGCGTCGTTTCCAAGGGGAATGCCTCGGACGTATTCCGGGCGTTGTCACCTCCGTTTGGGAGGGCGCTCGGTCGAGACACTAGGGAGTTTTCTTAGATCGTTTTCACCGTCCCGCAACGCTCTCCGCAACCCGCTACGATAGCCGGAACTCTACCGTCAAGGCTGTCGGCGCGCAGGCGCAGCAGCGGCTTCTTCGTTGCAGAGGGCATAGCGGAGGGGGAAAAGCGATCTACGAAAACTCCTTCCTTATTTATTGTGTCTTTGCGTCGCTGACGTGGCCACTAAGCCGTTGAGTGGAATCGGGTGTCGGGCGTTCGCCACTACCTTAGTCCACCTGTTTGATCCATGGCCGGAAATTTACCTGGTTCGCTCCCTTAGCGAAAGGAGATGGATGCTGCTGTCTTTGCAGTCCATGGACGGCCACACGTTGGGGCGCCAAATGTGGGACTTTCAAACTTTACCCCTGGTCCTCAATGAGGTAAATACACACTCCGTAGTTTGCTCTTTGTGCCGCTACGGCCGGGTTCGTCCATTGACTGTTTTTGGGGCACCGGCGGACGAGAGACAACACCAACACAGTGAGTCCGTTTTCCACGTGTTTATTGACTCAGATGCCAACACGCTTTGCTCTTGGACAGGGAAGGTCTGGGCACTAGCTCAATTACCAATATCACCCGGTCGGTTTCCCGCGCTGCCGCAATAGGCAGGTTCACGCGAAGTGGCAGGCCCATAAAAAAAAAAAAAAACGAGCTCCGTAGGTTCAGTGTTTCCGCCGACGAGAGCCCCCGGCCCTCCTTCGCGGCCAGCTTATGTAGCCTCGGAGATATGGACGTGCCCGGGGAGGCCGGCAGCAGTCGCGTCCATAATCACTCTCAAGGGTGCGCCGACAGCACATTCACCCTACGTGGGCAAGGGAGAGCCGCCCGCTTCGGGGAATTCGGCCTCGGTTCCTTGTATCAGGGTGGCAGCCACCATCGGTGACGACGACTCCCACAACCTGCTTGAAACTAGGCCTGAATAGGAATATAGGAAACCCCATGGTTCCCGCAACTTTCCATCGATGAGCTTCCCGCTTCCCGCTTGCTTCCCGCGACAAATTTTCTTCGGCCTCAAGCTGATTCATTGCGACCTTGACATGGTCTCTAATGATACGTCTAGCTTCTTGCTTCTTTTTTCCAAACTCGATCTCTTTCTTGAGGTTAACAAGCTCTTGCTCGAGACGGGCGAGTCTGCCTTCCTCCCTTTTTTCCGCAGCATTTGATGGCCTTCAGTTCGTCCCGCAAAGCCTGCATCTCTGACTCATCGTCCAAGTGGTAGTCATCGGGCTTCTTGACAGCGTCGGCGTACTCGCGACTCGGGGTGGGCGTTCCAATCCGTGATCTTCCTTTCTGGTTCATCTCTTGCTGCTTGATCCCGGCAGGAGATATGCTTCTCAGCCGTTGAGCAGGCTTTCTCCTAGTGGAGGTCGACCGCCTACAATTGCGGCTTTTATGTTCCGAGCCGCCGCATAGTGGCGGGAACTCTTTGATCCTTACAAGACAAACTTCCGGCGTCTTCTTGTTGGTTGAACGACACCTCGCTTGATCCTGTTTGGCCTTTCGGTTTCCGGTTGCTTTCTCTTTCGGCATCTGATCTGCCTTGGGTTTGTCCGGGCAGCTGGGGTCTAGGAAGATGCTTGGAAGAGTAACAGTTGGCGCAGTACACTCTCTCGCACACGTGGCCTTCTTGCGCTATGCACCCGCAATTCGAGCAGCGAGGCTTCCTTTCGCAAACGATAGCCTTGTGGCCGAGGTCTTGAGATTTCGACATACCGTAGTCATTGGTATGTAGAGCGTAACTCTGGTGACGAAATTGTAGTACAAAGCCGTCCTAGGGGCCTAGTGCCTTAAAAATTAACGAGCACCAGGCCTTCTTCCGCCCATCGTTCTTGCAAAAATAATCTCTTTGGACTTGCACTGCATTGCCGCCATCAGTTGTGCCGGATTCTCCGTGGGGTTCACGCCGTGTTCCACAATGCGGCACGTGTCGCTTTATGGTACCTCGGGGGCGATGACCTGGACTTCCATGTCAGGCGCATTGAAATGCTTTACCGCCATTAGAGTTTCAGCGTGGCATCTGCTTCTAATCGTCACTGCAATAGTATTGGGTCCCTAAACTCGTCAAACAAAGTTGGAGCCAAAAGTTCGCGGAGCGTGCAAATTGGACGTCTGCGAAAAAAGCGCGAAGTCATCATCGTGACAGGCCAATTGGTGCGCTCTGTCAATTTCGGTCCTAACTTTGCGTTTGACGAGTTTAGAGGCCTCGGTCGTTTTATTCAATCAAGAAGTAGGAGCTTGTTCCCTTGCAACTTCCCCGGGCCTGCTCTTAAAGGGATACTTCAACGAAATCTGAAATATACCCGTCGTGTTCAAAAATAGGTTGAATATGAATCACAATATCCGTAAATGGCAATCGCACATCTGTATTTTGAGCTTGGTGGCTGTATTTTTCGTTTAAACGGCCCACTTTGGCGAGCGCTGGGAGAACAGCCAGCGTAGAGCATGTGACATCCTGCGCAATCGGGACGTAGTCCGTCTCGGGACGAGCAAAGCTACGGCGAGGCTGACGTCGAGAGGATGGCCTAGTAATTCCAGCCACCGAAACGGCTGCTTTTGTATTTGCACGAATTTTGAGTGACGGGTTAATCTTCTATAATCTTGTAGAGGGAAAATAGCGACTTCTGGTACACAGAAAAGGGATTCTCGGGAAGAGGGGAGTGCCTCCTTACCCTCTTTTCACGTTTAATTCGTTTTAATCGCTTAATTCGTTTTAAAATTCTTTTTCGTGACTTTTTAACAAGATATTGGTGTGGTCGATGTGATACTGCCCCTTTGAACACATATAGACGAAAAAATGAGGGCCGACATTTTGTTGTAGTATCCCTTTAAACAGTCATGAAACGATTTTTAACTCTCGCGAAATACAACTCAGAATCACTCTTAAACGTTAATAACCTTATAAACCTGCCTCAACTTTTCTTTTTGATCAATGACATTCGGCAAATAAATTCTAGAATTATGAAAATCGTCAATTCCCTCAAAGTGGAGCATGAACAAGCGGCCACGGGGCTTGGTGCCTATCCTATGCCGCCAAAGTTAACCATAGCCACGCGCTGGGGTTGGCAAAGTAGTAAATGGTCGCCTAGCTCCAGGCATTCTTAGAGTTCGGTCATTTTCATCCCCGCAGTTGTTGGACACAAGCCACTATCCGAGTATCCGCCGAGGCAATGATTGTTACGAGCCTAAGTCGAGTGCTCACGCAGTTTTCGTGTCAAATTCATCAGCCGCACTCGACTGTCGTCAGGCGGGTGGTTTCGATCCCACAATTGCGGCATCAAGCTTTGCGAAGGCAAGACGAAAGTAAATAGTCCCCTTTTATTTTCGCAATTTCACCGCGGCCAAAACGCATCTGAATCAGTGGCGGTCCGTGCCAGTATCCATAAGCCAGACTAGGACCGGTACACCTCTGTAAGGTCATGAACATTCCAATCCGATAACGTTTCATGGCCCCTTTAAGTGCCGAGTAAATGTTCCTCTGCACTGTGCTTGGAGAAATGCCTGTTACTTTGTACATCTTTTGGGCTCTGAAAACCGCAACGTAGCGGTGTCCGTGATTCTTCAACTTCCCGCTATGTGTCTGCGATGAAATCGCTTTGGAGAATGACGTTGCATTTTTCCGCTTCTTCCATCGCTTCCTGTAGTAGGCTTCCTGCCACGGAGTTTCAGATTCATCGTCATATTTTAACTTGGCATGAGTTCCCTCCACATCATCCATCGGCGTCTTTATTAAATTTTTGGAGGTTTCCGTATTGAGCGTGCACTTACAACCATCACTCGGCCTTCTCAATCACTTGCTCGATTAGCTGATGTCATCAGGGAGAGCCGCTGTAGGATTTTCTTACGTAGGATCCTTAGCACTGAGCTTCAGTCACCTGCTGGCCTTGGCCGGCTTGCGTTTCCTTAATTTTTAATTTCTTTGAAAATTTCCACCGGGTCGAAATTTTCGGGCATGCCTTCGCCCTTGACGTCACCAGGGTCGAAACTAGGGACGGTGCTCGTTCGCGAGTAAGGTGTTAGGCTTATCTGCCGCCGTAGCCGCCCTGTGAAGAGCCGTGTTTTTCGCCGAGCGTTAAGTCTAGCCCTTTAGACTGTCCCAAAATCCACAATCCGGTTTCCGGGACTGATAGTTCTCACTTGCCTGAGGACGTTGATATTCTAGGATCTTCAGAAATGTTTTTCGTGCAGAAAACAAACCTCTTTAAGCTCAAAGAAAGTATTTTTCGCGGAGCTCGGAAAAACATGGGTTCACGCTCGTGCAATCATCTTTTTTTCTCCCGGTGGGAAGTGTGTTGGAACATTTAGTAGAGGGGCACCTCGTGAGCTGGTTAGAGACGGTCTAGAGTAGAAAAAAGGCTCGAGCGGCGGCACAAGCGGTGACCGGAGCGACGCCACAGAGGGCACGTGCAGCGTCAACCACCGACGACGATGACAAAACCAAACAAAAATGTCGCAAAATCGAACGGTAGAGGGCTTCGCTTTGACTTCTACATATGCATCGTAATCAAAAATCGTTGACTCCCGAACGTGATCGAGTGTTGAACGCGAACGATAAAATATCTACAGAAGGAGTTCTTATACTATTTTTAAATGAGCTTCCTCTGTAGCAAGGGCTTAGCGAGAATTGTTCTAGTCAGTCACTTCCTAACATGGTCTCTCTGTAGTGTACACACTTTTGCATCAAGGCTTTAATGAATTTATCGCAGCTGTAAATAGGATTATGCTTCTTAACACTCAATAATGTTTTCCTCTGCAAATATGACATAATCGATGCGTTTGTCCTTGATCTTCTTGTGTAACCTCTGAGGAAATTTGCGTAGCAATGCTACATTCCTGTATACCGTTCACTACCAAAAAACCGTCATAATCTCAAGAGGCAGAAGTCTTGACTCTTATGCACAAAAAATAAACCTATCATTTTTTAGAGTGAGTGCTGACCGTGTACTTTATAACTGCTTGGATTGACTTCTATTGAAAACAAATCGTAAATCTACGAAACTTCGCACATGGCGCAGCAAAGATAATATATTATACACCAAAAATTACAAATACCTAGTAATAACTTCACACTTCGACCATGATTTTCTCAAACAAACCTCGTATTATTAGGATAGGTATCTTCACATTCAGAAAACCAAACAATATCTCGCGTGCAAACTCGCTCTTCAAAGGAAACGCGAAAAACAGGAGGATGGGTGTCAGGAGCGGCTAACGTTTATTACACAGAAGTTAGCCTTGATTCCAGTCTCTCGTTTAAAAGAAATCAGGCTGAAGATTTGGTCAAGTTATATCCCGATTAATCAAATAATGCTTAAATTTTGCAAGGTTTCTATCACCAGTTCACAAAAACCAACCGCACAAATTATAGTAACACCAAACTTTGCTATTTCCTCAAGGGCTGTCCTCCCTATCTGCTTCCCGCTGACATCCGATGACTAACTTTCCATGAACCTAAAAAGGATGTCTACAGTTTGTCTCACGCCACAGTGGCGTAAACACCGACAGCACTGAAGGCCAGGTAGAAACGACGTATTAAGCCGAATAGGTCTCACTGTTCCTAAATGCGCGCACTAATATGCGTATCGTAACAATACACCACGATTTATTTAACTCGCCCGTAAATGGACCTAAAGCTCATTTATAAAATAAAGTAACGCGAACGTCCTCACCTCACACCGGTTCGTCCTCTTCAAGAGGGAGACCCTTCTTTCTTTCTGCTCCCTGCAGACGACGCCATTTGCAGCGAAAGAATGATGACGGCGGGAGGCGTCTTTTGAACGCCCCGCCTCCAGAGCCGTATATGTAGAGAGTTTTGCCATCCATTGGGAAGTATAGGAACAAATCAGGAGGCACCATTGGCCGAAAGCGGGCTGGGCGTGTTTCAGGGCGTCATCACAAATTCAAATGTGGCCAACCAGAAGCCGGAAATAATACCCTGGTGGTGGTCGCGAGAAACAAACTTAATAAGTGCGTCGGAGTAACTCTCGGCGACTAAAAATATGGAGCAGGCAATGTTTCAATCACTGTCATCCAAAATCATGGTGGAAGAGTGCGACTAGCGGAATAATCGGCATAATCCGATCGCCAGGCGCCTAACGCCGGAAATCTACCGTCCGAGCCGTCACACTCTGAACGAGCAAAACAGAGTTGAGCGGCACATTTGCTTCTTACATTGCTCTGCATGATCATGATCGAAGCATCACGGGCACCCTATTTTCAACCATGGAGGGTTACTACACTTAACTCTTACGCGCTTATTAAAGAGATTTAAACTGTTTCTCGCTACCACCGCTAGGAAATTCTTTTCGGCTTCTGGTTGTCCTAGAGTCACTGTATCGGTTCCCAGAGTAACGCATTTCTTTTCTTTTTGGGTTTTGCCGACAACATACTCACTCTAGCCGATCATGTTTTGGCTTGGTGAGCATCATTGAACGGTAGCGATCACGTGACACAAGCACCGCTGGACTCGCCTCCATTAGCACTTCAAGCGGCTCTGATCGCCACCATCTTGGGTCCAGCAAACAACTGCTCATCGAACACGCGTTTACGCGCCGTCTTTTCCACGCGGTTACCGACGTCAAAAACAAGGAGGTTGAGTACTTAGTGGCACAATGCCTGCTTGTTGCGATTTTGGGTGCAGCAGCAGGTCGGAGGATGGAAAGAGACTCTTCCGTGATCCCGTTTGGAAAGAAGGTTGGCTGGCCATAGTTTGGCCATAGTAAAACGGAAAGATTTCAAGCCCACTGCAGCAAGCAAGCTTTGTAAGGTGAGTGCCGGTTACAGCTGGTTCATTCCGCGTATCGCGAAATGAACCAGCTCTTTCAACACGCTCCAATGCATGTCACTATTGCCTTCATACCCCCGTCGACGCGTGGACCCAAGATGGCGGCGCCATGTTTTCGGTTTCACCGACGCACAGCGGTTCTATAACGAACCTTCAGAGTTTCGTTACTCTGGGAACCCATACAGTGACTCTAGGTTGTTCAAGAGAGCAAGTCAAGCCCTCTTTAGCGTATGGTGCACGCCCTGGCTCTGCCCGCACCTCCCATTCACAAAACTCTTTCTATACGCGGCTCAGCCGGCCTCTAGCTCGTGCTCCATGCCTCGCGCTGTGCTCTGGCTGCGCGCGAGCGCTTTAGAGGCGCGAGACGGCCAACCGTTGTCGAAGGTAGGGAGTTCGAGGGCGGGAGAACTGAAGTTCCTTCCTGCCCTTCCCACCTTGTCAGTCACTGTAGATAACAGGGCAGTAGTGCAGAATTATCAACCGTGCACCTAAAGAAGCGGGACACGAGCAAGAGTGCTTTGTCAGCGTTTGGCAGATACTCGTCTTCAGTCATTGACAGCTCGAATCTCAACCGATCGCTGACGTACCACTCGCCTTTTTTCCTCCCGGCACGCCCGAAAATGGCGTCGTCTGTGGGTAGGGGATAAATAAATATTTGAAGGGCAAAGAGAAAGCCGAATGCAAAGGTTCGCGTTACTTTCAATAGCTAGGGGATTTGATTGGGCCTGGAGGTTTGTAGCTTTGGCTGAAGTTCATCATAGGGCATGACGGAGTTTAAGAACAAAACACTAATGGCAACTGTTTCTCAGTATCGAGAAAAAGCAAAACCTTTCAATGTCTGACTCGCCAATGAACCATTTAAAGAAAAATCGACGGTTCAAAAGGTCCTAGTTTGACAATGCATGAGCGTGTCGTCAAGAGTGCACGAGCACCCCATCGACCAAAAAAGCTAGATGCGGCTGGCTTCACTAAGGGATAATAAACAAAATAGAGCTCTACCGACGTTCGTTTTCTGACTATTCTGGCTTATTTATTGTCCCCCCCCCTCAAGTTTGTTGAAAGAAAAGCTTCTACCATTTTTCTTTGTTTTAATAGTGCACATTGCTTTATCCTGCGCAGAGCCACTCTATCCGCCACCGGCTAGATGACACCAGTGATTTTGCAATGAGCTAGAAAGCTTCGATTTAAGAAAGGGAGCAACTCAAACCCCGAAAAGCGTTTGCAATCTAACGTCGGATTCCTTATACGCAGATTGGTTGTTCATGGGCATGCGTACTTTGCCACCTGGGGAGGAGGGTGGCTGGCGGAGAGGCTGAGCAAAGCCTGGAGACGCTTCCAGACCCAGAAACCACGCTACACCAATCTAGCAGTAGTAAACGCTCGAATCTAGGCACATATAAGTGGTTGATTAAGAACGCGAACGGTGATCGTCGCAGGTGCTTCGGCTGGTAGCCCCGTCAACGGTGGTGGTGCTGCTGATGCTCCTCATGGGCGCCCTGAGGCTCCCGGGCGCCTGGTCGGGCATCCGCCATATGGTGAGCTTCGACACGGCCCGGCTCTGGGAGACTGCACTATGGCACGGCGCAACGTCGGGAGTGCTGACGTCACTTCGGAGTGGCCACGGGCTCCATCTTCGTGTTCGCCAGCTTCAACCAGATTACCACGCCCGTGATACGGTGAGCTTGCCGAAAGGAACCCTAGGACACCGCACGGTGCCCTAGAGAGAGACATGACTTTATTTTGGGTCAAATAACGACCCTAGGGGTGCTCTTCCGCTAAGCGGACCAGAGTCAGATGATCGACGTAAGCCGCCGAGGGCAGCCACACCCGCCAGTGTGGAGGAGGGGGTTAGTGTGCTGGGGAGATTGGATGGCTATGGGGCAAGCGGACAGGAGATACTCAACGTTCGCGTAGGGGCAGGGATAATTGGGGCAGGAGGGATCTGATGATTACGATATTGACGATGATGAGAATGATGATGATGATGATAATAATAATAATAATGATGTTAATATTAACAATATTAATATTATTTTGTCATTATTATTAATATATTTTATTGTATGGTGTCTTTTTCAAATGGTACAATGCTGTCTCACGAAGCACTTTCGTGCTTGTGTGTGAGGAATGGCAGTACAAAAAGTAATCCGCAAAACCTTAGAAACAAATTATAGCAAAGTACACCAATCAGATTTTCCATACCATCATTATACAGTCTGACGTTGTATTATGACTGCAAATTACTGCAAAGTATTCATATATTTGTTTTATTCATCGAACCCCAAAAAGCGACAAAAATTCGTCAGAAAACAAAACCAACCAGAAAAGGACGAAGATAATAAAAAGCATAAGACCAAATATTTTTTGTGCAACTGTAACTTCTAAATTTTCTCTATGGAGAAAATTAAACGCTAACAATTCAATTCAATGCATTGAACATTTTTACTGTGCACAACGCAAAAAAGAACTGTCAAACAAACTTGAACGTTCATAAAGACTTAAAACCAAAATCAATGCTAAGACACGATTCAAAATTCACTGGCACGTAAAACCAAAAGCGAACCTACAAGACAAATTTAGAATTCATAGAAACGTGAAAGCACACACAATGCTAAAAGAAACGATATAGCAAATGTCGGGTGAAAGTAAGGAGTGTGTTAAGCTGGGTGACTCTCAGTGAGTCCGTTTGTGAGGTAGTAAGCTGGAAGTGTCGTGTAGCCAGTGTCGGCATTGATTGGTCGAGTTGTGCGTAGTGTTGTTTCGGGGTCTTGTGAAAATCTGCCTCATTCCGCCATTGGCGGGTAAAGCCAGGCGCCGAGAGGAGGAAATGGGAAGCGCCCACGTAGCATGTTGCAATATCAGGTGGGAAAGGATAGTGGCGTAAGGCCCGGCATTCAGGGCGTCCAGGATGCAGGCCCGGATTCATGTGGACATGGAGCAGGGCGCGTCGAAGGTTTTCGGCAAGAGTATTTTAGAGGGGAAGGGGGAGGGTGTATGGGGAAATATATGGGTCGTATGCTAGCTTGTTGCAGGAGCCAGTAGCCATGCGTCAGTCTGTGCCAAATACCCAACAAAAATATTTAAGACAAGATACTACATACCGATTTGAAAATGTATTTAGAGTAGTCTTTAAGTTACTTTACTACAGTACAAATACATTTTAAAAAGTAATTGAATTGCATTCGAAAATATCTCACATGTTTAGCAAGCTGGCAATATGCGAACAAAAAGAAAGATAGGGGCGCTCTATTTGTGGTGACTTCTCTGAAAATGAGATTTTGCTGTGATCTTTATGACCTTCAAGAAGCGCCTTATTTGATGCCATTGAAGTTTACTTTTAAATAATTGGGGATATGCAAAAGATTTGGAAATTTGAAATATTTTAGGAACACGCAGCATTCGTCTTAAAAAGATCTACACAAAAAGCGAGAACATTAGGGAACTTTGAGTAATTGCGTGTTTAGTAAAGAAAATAAATACAAATATTAACATATATCACGGCTTCCTGCGTTCACGCGATACGAGCCTGTTTAGAGGGTTAGAAAAATGCATAAATTACCCTCCAATTTAAAGGTAGCGAAACTAAAATATTATTAAAATAAATGTATGTCTGTCCACAACGACCAACTAAAAATATGGAAGCCTTTAACAGTGTAGCGAACTGAAGAGGCCATAACAGCGCGGTGAAAGAAATCTCAATCGACGGGGTGACGGGTGTTGAAATGACAAACACAATGAACCTGCATCTTTTGTAATTATCTGCGAAAGTATGGAATCGAAAGGCAATACAAACTGCGATGGGATGACTACGACAAAGATAATTCAATAATATTCTTCCCCACAACAGCTACTGAAATCGAAACCCTGATTGATCAAATAAGAAAAGTCGCAGCAGCCGGAAATAACTAGCTCAAAGTCCATCCTGTCAAGCGTGTACCCAGAATTATTGGCCTATACTATCACACATATCGAAAAACATGTTAAAGCGAGGTATTTTCCCAAATTATTTAAAGGTCGCTAAAGTTACTCCCATTTACAAGGGCAGTAGTAGTAAAAAGGCTTGAAAATGAAAGGCCTATTTTCGTCCTGACAATATTTTCTGAAATATTTGATGGCATAATGAAAACTGTATCGAAAGTTATTTTACAAACCACAAAGTAATATCAGCTGCGCAAAACTGGTTTAAAAAACAATCTACAGAACAAGCTCTTTTGGACATAAAGAAAAACACAGTTTCAAATTTTTGAAGATAAGTTACTTACGCTCGGTCTCCTTTTAAACTTGACAAAAGCATACGACACTGTTCAGAATACTATTTATTAAGAAAACTAAAACATTATGGCATCCGCGGTGTTGGGCTCACATTAGTAAAAAGCCATTTAACCGATCGGCTGCAATACGTTAAAATTGATAAATTAGCATCAGACAAGTTAGAAACGCGGCACGGCGTCGCGCAGGGTTCTATGTTAGTCCAATTATTTGTCTAATTTTTATAAATTATATTGCGAGCATTCCTGGTTCTCCGGATTAATAGACTGACTGAAAAAAATTGTAAACTCTAACCAAGTTTGAAAAAAACAAAATATCCTACGTTTCGGGACCAGCTCGGTCCTTGGTCACGGGTGACTACGGGTTGGGCGAATCTTCGTCGTTTTCATCTATATCATCTTAATAATCTTCAACTTCATCCTCATCAAGAATATCCAGCGCTGGAACCCGGTTCGAAAGGTTTCGCCCGTGTTTTTTCCGTAAAGCGACGAAACCCTGAGACGTATACGCTTGGGAGAGTGCCCGATGATCTGTTGACATTTTCTTTTGTTGTTTGGATAAACCAGGATTCCAGGTGCAGACGTCTGCGCCAGTGTTTTTCCGTGGCCAGAATCTCGCTGTTGTCAAAGGACATGCTGTGACCCAGTTTTTCGGCGTTTTCAGTGAGGGCCCTGGCTTGGACGTCGTTCTTCTTCACGTCGTATTTGTGGCGGCGGATGCGTTCCGGGAAGTTCTTTGTTTCTCCCACGTAGACAGTAGGGCAGTTCGCGCACGGGATCCGGTAGACGAGAACTTGAGCCTTCTCCTTTCCCGGTCTCTTTTTGGGAAGAGGAGTCGGTGACGGGTGGTTGTCACTGGTCTGTGAGTGACCGCAATTCCGTATTTGCGAATGGTGCGTCCAATGGTCTTGCTGAGCATTCCTTATGTATAGCAGGCAAGTTTGGACGTCAGTCTGCAGAAGAATTTAGACAAGCTTACTTTCTCGGTGTACAAGAAGCCTACGCACACCGGCAGGTACTGAACTTCAAATCTTACCATCCCAAAACACTCAAGATATCGCTGGTCACTGCCCTTTTCAGACGTGCGATGTCTGTGTGCTCGACGGCGGAATCTTTCCGAAATAAGGTTTGCATGATCAAGGCCGATCTTCAAAACAACGGCTACACTATAAGACTTATCAACTGAGTACACAAGAAGCTGCACCGTCCCCGTCTCTCCACGGCCCCGGCTCCTCGGGCCGTATTTGCCTGCCATACATAAGGAACGTCAGCGAGATCATCGGACGCACCCTTCGCAAATACGGAATCGCGGTCACTCACACACTAGTGACAACCATCCGTCACCGACTCCCCCTTCCCAAAGAGAGACCGGGAAAGGAGAAGGCTCAGGATCTTGTCTGGCGCATCCCATGCGCGGACTGCCCTGCTGCCCACGTGGGGGAAACAAAGAACTTTCTCGAAGCGCATCCGCCGCCACAAATACGACCTGAAGAAGAACGACGTCCAAGCCAGTGCACTCGTTGAAAACGCCAAAAAACTGGGTCACAGCATGTCCTTCGACAACAGCGAGATTCTGGCCACGGAAATACACTGCCGTAGACGTCTCCACCTGGAATCCTGGTATATTCAAATCACAAAAGAAAACGTCAACAGATGATCGGGCACTCTCCCAACCATATACGTCTCAGGGCTTCGTCGCTTTATGGAAAAACACGGGCGCAACCTTTCGAACCGGGTTCCAGCGCTGGATATTCTTGATGAAGATGAAGTTGAAGATTATTAAGATGAGAGAGATGAACACGGCGAAGAAGATTCGCCCAACCCATGGTCCCCCGTTACCAATGGACCGAGCTGGTCCCGAAACGTAGAATATTTCGTTTTTCTTCAAACTTGGTTAAAGTTTCATTTTTTTCAGTCAGTCTATTTATTTTCTAAACAGACAAATTTCTGTCGAATATGTTTACATTCAAATTTCCGGATTAATGTATGCGGATGATACTAATATATTTTTAGCAAAGCAACCCTGGAATGCTTATAGGGAAAAGCTAACGCCGATCTTGCAAAACCTTACAAGATGGCTGAGGTATAACAAATTGCAACAAAGTGCAGACCGCGATGCCGTTGACTCATTCCCCTCCCCCTCTCCCTTAAAGCGGTTCAAATAAACGTTTTATACTAGTACTAAAGGAAACAAAACAAAATGTGCGTTTTAAACCAGAAACAAAACGTTTTACAACGACTCTTAAAGGGGCCCTGCAACGACATTTTGCTGTTTTTTTTAATGCGCGCCGAACTTGAGCGCACCGAATGTAATAACTGAGTGAACGTTTTTTTGTTCTTTTCCAAATTCGCTTTATTTTAAAAGTTATAGGCATAATGGAATTACAAAAAAAAACAAGCAAAAAATAACGTCCTTTATGACGTCCTTGATCCTCTGTCCTCCGTTTTCCACGCCCGCGGACCGCGGTGACTGAGGAATGTGGGGATGGAGGGAAGACGAGGAAAGGAGGTGAGGCCGAGGAGAGAGTGCTGCCCGGGAACAGGGCAGCTCTCTCTTCTCGGCTGACCAGGACCAACAACGTCACGATTTCGTCACATGCCGCGCGCGTTCGACACCACGGGGCGCCACCGTAGAAGGAAGAGGTTTGCGCGTCGTCCGGTTAAAATAGGACGCACTGATATTTAGTTACTCTCCCCGTGCCCACTGGGTTGCCCGAACCACAAAAGACGTGGAAACCGCAAAAAAGGTAGACGCTTAAAAGGATTGCAGGGCGCCTTTAAGATCACATTCGCCAGTGCATTATTAGAACAGGCAGCCGAACAAATATTTCTTGGTGTGTGCTTTAATCAAGAGTTCGACTCGAACACCCACGTAAGTAAATTAATATGAAAATGATCACGAGTTGCTGGCTGTATTTAAAGAGTAGCGATCCTCGCGTCTATGTGGCTCATTGAAACATTCTACTACACCTTATTGTTTCCCCTAGATGTTCCATGAAATTCTTATTTCGGGTAAATCTACGATATCCGATTACAATAAGTTATTAATCCTGCAGAAAAATGTTCTACGCATACTAGACATTTATCGAGGCAACTTAAGAGAACTGAGCACGGAACCACTTTTATTAAGAACAACATTCTAAAAGAGAAGCAAGTATACTATTTCAAATTATTATAATTTAGTTATAATCTATCTTGGGACTTGTATAACTCCCATTCATCTATATGTGCTCTCGAAATTAAAAAAGCTAAAAAACTTTCTACCGAGATGACTATAGGGCCTTCTGAAGTCTAATCCAAAAAAGCTTCTGGAATTGCATAAATCCGCCGAAAACAAGTTCTAATCGCAGCTTTACGAATGCGGAGGGAAATAGATGCACCGACCTTGAAACTGCTAACAATTTTAACGAATGTTTTAGTGAAGTTTTTACCAACGAATCGTTTCCGTTACCTTCTTGTGAATTGACCTATGACCATGCGTTTTTGGATAAAATCACTGTTTGTTCACGTGGTATAGGAACAATCATAGAAGGCCTCCCTTATCTTTCTTCGCCAGGCACAGATGGCATTAACACCAAATTATTGAAACTTACGCAGCCATTTTTTAGCGACATTCTAGCTTTGTTGTATCAGCAATCCCTCGAAGAAGGGAATTTGCCGAATGACTGGAAGCATGCAAAAATTATTCCTGTTCACAAGTCCGGTGACACGTCATGTTTAAATAACTACAGACCTATATCGTTAACGAGCATTTCCTGTAGTATTTTAGAGCATGTCATATATAGTCACATTATTAATTATGTTTTGGAGAATAACATTCTTTTGAGGGACAACATGGCTTTAGAAAAGGCAAATCGTGCGAAACGCAACTCTTCGAGCTTGTAACTGATCTTTATGAAAACGTTCATTCGCTCCAACAGACCGACATCATCCTTCTAGACTTTTCTCGGGCGTTTGACTCGCGTACCACACCAGCGGTTATTGCAAAAACTTGACACGTTGAACATGGACCCCTCACTTATATCTTGGATTAGACAACTCCCTACGAATAAAACCCAATCTGCTGCAATTTCTGATCTGTTATCGTCAAGCACTCACGTTAAGTCTGGCGCAGCCCCGTGGTTCGTGCCAAGGACCTCTTCTTTTTCTCATTCATGTAACGATTCTCTCTGAAGAGACATTAACAAATGCTAACATTTCTTCACTCAGTCTGACCATTCGCAGACGATCAGTGTGCCGTACAAAAAGATAGTACATACAGCCGGCACCTGTACACTTCCAAAACGATTTGAATTATATTGCTTCATGGTGCAACAGGTGGCAGTTGCGAATTAACATCGGAAAAACAAATATGCACAACTGTGACAACAAAGAAACTTCATCAATCAGTTGCAACTACTCTATCAATGGTGTCCCTCTGAAAAAGGTAAATAAATATAAATACCTCGGTGTTTTCTTTTCCGATACTCTTAGTTGGCACGATCATATTAACTACATAGTTGGGAAAGCCAGTCGTTCTCTAGGATTCATCAGACAGAATTTGTATTTAGCTCCCTGAAACTCGTTTACCAGCTTTTAAGTCCTTTGTCAGATCTCAGCTTGAATACGCCAGCACCATATGGTCTCCCCACCAGGATTACCTAATTGCTCAAATAGAAAAAATTCAAAACTAAGCCGCGCGCCTATATATAGTGACTATTCACCATACACGAGCGTTTCAGCGCTGAAACAAAGGGCTAATCTACCTTTTATTAGGGCGCCAGGCGCAAAGTCTCCCGTCTGCCGTTCATTCACAACTATTTATTACTTTGATATTAAACCTTAAGGAACGCTTATTGCCTCCCCCTCATCGCATCTTTCCCAGACATGATCATCCTCACAAAATTTGTTTATCAAATTGTCGTACTAACCAATTCCGCAACTCGCCATTACAGAATGGAACTCATTGCCCCCCCCCCCCCCGTTGTAAATATAACTGATAAAAATGAATTCAAATCTACATGTGAACGTTTGTTCCACTTTTCTCCAGGAATGAGTTAGTAGGATGGTGGCCTTTTTTGTTTTTCATGTTCGAAGATGGTTTAATTTCTTTTTCCTGTAGCCTTTATGTTATTTTTGTTTGTGTACGAGTGTTCTTTTTCTTGAGTTTGTATATTTGCACTGTTTCTTGTCTTTAGGCAAATATGTAAAAAATTTATTGTTGTAATATTTTTGTCAAAAACGTGTACTTCCCCCCCTCATACAATGCCCGAAACGGTGCTTTGAGGTATATTAAATAAATAAATAAAATAAAAGACAGTTATATAATACTCCAACGAAACAGGAACATCGGCGGACCCGTTGCGTCATGTTAAAAAACTAAACCTTATACCACAACAAATTACGGAAGGCACAGTGGGCAATATTATTTAAATGAATTATTACAAGGCAGAGTGAAAAAGTAACCACAATTTAGCCGTGAAAAAATAAAATCTAGTAATACAATGCTGCGCTAAAAATATGTCTTGACCTAGCGGTAAGAGGGGCTATGCACGCCGGCCTGGCGACTTGCTGGGAAATGTCGCGTGGCCGCTGCACTTTCAAAATGGCCGCCCCCTTGTCAGCATGCACCAGGAAGGAGCAGCGTTCGGGTACACGATTTTGGGCGCAGAGGGCGAAGCACCTGCGGATAATCATCGCGGAATGCTGAAGCAGTACGGAGACGCCTGCGGATCGCATCAGCAGGAGTACGAGAGGCACGAAATGTTTCAGAGGAGCGTCTAGTTTGACCGACGCACTCCTCGCTCCGGCCGGGCCCACACTTCAATAAAGCCGGACGCAATATCTGCTGTGGAACAGCTCATACATCGGGAAACGGCTTCTCACCATCGATACAACGGCCGAAGAACTGAATATTAGTCACTGCTCGACGCACCATATTATTCATGATATTCTGCATTACCACAAAGTATCTGCCAGGTGAGTACCAAAACAACTTAGGCTGGCCCTTGAGGAACGGCGGTGGATGCTTGTGAAATGCTACGGCGACGCTACGAAGCCGAGGGAGATTATTTTCTTAGACGTATTGTAACCAGTGGAGGTAAATGCTGGGTACACGATTCCCAGCTAGAGACAAAGTGAGAAAGCAAAGAGTGGCAACACACAATGTCACCAAGGCCGAAGAAGTTCAAGGCAACGCCAACGGTGGGCAAGCTAATGCTCACGGTTTTTTGGGACCATAAAGGCCCAATAGTTGAATCTGGTATGACCAAGGGACTCACTCTGAACAGTGCATAATACTGGAAACCTGTTTGAAAGGCACTTGCAGCCTGCAATCAGGTCAAAGCGTCGCGGATTGCTTAGCTCGGGAGTGTTCTGCAGCACGACAATGCGCGCCCCCACACGGCACCTACGACCGTGCAAAAGTCAAAGGACTACGGTTTGAGTGTACTCCGCACCCACCATACTCGCCAGACCTCGCACCGAGCAATTTTTGCCTATTTGATACCCTGAAACACGCCCACGAAAGAAAGACGGTTGATATACATGATGACCTGAAAGTGCGCATATCTATATTTTTATATAAATAATATTTTTTTTTGTTTTATTTGGAACTACTATATATTTCTGAGTTCCCTAAAAGTTTTTGTGAACAGAAATGTTTGCTCAAATGTGTACTTACATGACGTTTTTCGTTTTTTAACTGTAAGGAACCAGTGCTACGTCAGGCTTTTGACCCTCTTGCACTGACCCTTCTTTTCGGGCCCTGTTCGAAGCAAAATAAACAAATAAAAAAGAATGAAAGACGCTTACAAACCTTTGTAACAGCGAAATTAGAGCGCAGTTTACAAGCGGTAGAAGGGAAGGCATGCCCCTTCTCCTCCTCCGTACCCTCCCCTTCTACTCCTCCATACCCCCATTCCTCCCACAGTTTCCCCGCTAAATTTAGTTGAAAATTGACGCCACGTGACCGCAACACCACATTTTGGTCGGGAAACACACCACATTTTGGTGGGGAAACATTAGTTTCCCCACTAAATTTAGCATGAAAAATGACGTCACATGATTAGGTGTCACGTCACTTATTAAAAAACTCACTTTCTACGCCTCGATTTAGCGGGAAAATAGGCGTCACCTGATCTCAACACCAAGTGAATCCTTGAGTTTAGCGAAGAATTTTTCCTCAAAATCTGGCAGAGAAGCCGACTTTGTCCGCTAAATTTAGCGAAAAACTTAAGTTTCCTGCCAAATTCAGCGGGGAATTGAATTGGTGTTGAGGTTACGTGACGTAAATTTTCCCGCTAAATATAGCATGGTTGCGCCGACGCCGACGCCGCGAAATACGGAAACGGACACCTACGCACATCTGCGTTTGAGCCCGGTGCGTTCCGCAGCGGCAAGCGGGCGCGTTGTGTCTCGAACAACGCTCGAGCCAAGCTTGTACACACAGTTGGGTTGACACGCAATAAACCGCAGTCAAGACCCTATAAGAAGGCGCTATCTTTGCTAGCGGCTTACCAATAGTAAAGCGAAATCCGCGGCAACATGGCAGCGCCCGGAGACAGCGTCAAAGTGTTTGAGCTTGGGACAATCCCGCTGGCTTCCCGACATTTTGTAGAGCTTGAACCGTCGCAGCCTCGGAAGATGCAGTCCCCACCGCTCTACAAAACGAAAAAGCAAGTTCTGCGAATAAAGAATCGGATACGCCTCCTTTGGCGCATTCACACTGGAAGCGGATCCGCGTTCGCGAAGCGATTGTGGATGCGGTTCGCGAGCGACCCCGTTCAGACACACCGAGAGGCGGTTGGCGGTTCTCGGCGATCACACGTGATCTTTTGAGACTTGCGTTGGGCAACACTGTTTTACAATTCAAAATCCCCTTTAATCGACGATCTAAAGTAGAAATTTGGCCATTTTAGCACTCTGAAGATTTTTCTCCGAGATGTTCACACGCATCACGAGTTCAGGCAACGAAAAAAGAAGCATAAACCCGCCAAACTCGCCAGTGATTCCCTCAACTTCGCCCATCAAGCAAAGCCCAGCTAGGCGCGCCTTGCTGACTCAGAACAGGATGCCCCCGAACTCTTCTTCAAAGTGGACCCTTCCCGCATGAATAGCTGACCTTGTTTTCGGGATAGAGGGCCACTTTTCCCCCCTCGTTCGCTCTTATCATTTTCAAAGTTGTGAGCGGTTGGGTGGACCATGGTGCGGGGGAATGTGTTCGGTGCTAGCCTGTCGTGGCTTCGTTGGTGACGGACTCTCCTTTCTTCACTCGCATGTCGATCGAGTCTGCTGTTTGTTTGACATTAAGCTCAAATAAACGCCGAATGGATTACCTCTGCAACGTCTGGTACGTACACTATATTCCTTGAGTAGGTTCCTTTATTTGTTTTGTTAGTAGTAAACCTTACAGGTCGAGCTAGCGCACGTACGCTGTCTGCTCCGCGGCAGTGCGTTGGCTACGCACTCAGGCTTACGACGTCTCAATCGGCCTTCGTGGTGGTCAAGCACGGTGTCAAAAGCTTTCAATAGTTCACGCTACTGCGTTAGTGGGTACAAAAGCTGACATTTCGGTTGATCAGGGGCGGGTTCCGACGTTCTACGGGCAGAGACTGACAAGGCAGCAAGCTTCGGGCTGTGGCACCCGGAATAATAAACAAACTCTTACCCGAACCAAATCACCGGTGCGAAGCCCGATAAAATTGCGAGTGAATTCTTTTCTCGGCGGATTCAGGTGACGGACGTGAACATCCCGTTTCTCCGTTGATTTGTCTGGCTATAACGCTAGTACTACAGCGCCTTGGACGCCTCACCAGCGACAGGTGCCATCATGTTTCGAAAGTCACTGACGTCACGTCAGCGTCGCGTTGTGATTGGTTGCCGCTTTGCGGTTCGTGAAAGCGATCGGGAGAAATCGGTCCCAAAGCGGTTGGCAAAAACGCGCTCCAACCGCTCGATCCCACCTGCGGCGGCGGCATCAGGAACGACATTGTGATGTGTGCCCGAGATTTCTCAACGTCGGCGGATGTTCGTTCCGCGCGATCGCGGTTTCCGCTAAGCGTGCTACTGGCGCCTGGTGCACCTGCGGCGGCGGCATCAGGGACGACATTGTGAGTGTGCCCGAGATTTCTCAACGTCGGCGGATGTTCGTTTCGCGCGTTCGTGGTTTTCGCTAAGCGTGCTACTGGCGCCTGGTGCACCTGCGGCGGCGGCATCAGGGACGACATTGTGAGTGTGCCCGAGATTTCTCAACGTCGGCGGATGTTCGTTTCGCGCGTTCGTGGTTTTCGCTAAGCGTGCTACTGGCGCCTGGTGCACCTGCGGCGGCGGCATCAGGGACGACATTGTGAGTGTGCCCGAGATTTCTCAACGTCGGCGGATGTTCGTTCCGCGCGATCGCGGTTTCCGCTAAGCGTGCTACTGGCGCCTGGTGCACCTGCGGCGGCGGCATCAGGGACGACATTGTGAGTGTGCCCGAGATTTCTCAACGTCGGCGGATGTTCGTTCCGCGCGATCGCGGTTTCCGCTAAGCGTGCTACTGGCGCCTGGTGCACCTGCGGCGGCGGCATCAGGGACGACATTGTGAGTGTGCCCGAGATTTCTCAACGTCGGTGGATGTTCGTTTCGCGCGATCGCGGTTTCCGCTAAGCGTGCTACTGGCGCCTGGTGCACCTGCGGCGGCGGCATCAGGGACGACATTGTGAGTGTGCCCGAGATTTCTCAACGTCGGCGGATGTTCGTTTCGCGCGATCGCGGTTTCCGCTAAGCGTGCTACTGGCGCCTGGTGCACCTGCGGCGGCGGCATCAGGGACGACATTGTGAGTGTGCCCGAGATTTCTCAACGTCGGCGGATGTTCGTTCCGCGCTTTCGTGGTTTTCGCTAAGCGTGCTACTGACGCCTGGTGCACCTGCGGCGGCGGCATCAGGGACGACATTGTGAGTGCGCCCGGGGTTTCTCAACGGCGGCGGATGTTCGTTCCGCGCGTTCGTGGTTTTCGCTAAGCGTGCTACTGACGCCTGGTGCACCTGCGGCGGCGGCATCAGGGACGACATTGTGAGTGCGCCCGGGGTTTCTGAACGGCGGCGGATGTTCGTTCCGCGCGTTCGTGGTTTTCGCTAAGCGTGCTACTGGCGCCTGGTGCACCTGCGGCGGCGGTATCAGGGACGACATTGTGAGTGTGCCTGGGATTTCTCAACGTCGGCGGATGTTCGTTTCGCGCGTTCGTGGTTTTCGCTAAGCGTGCTACTGGCGCCTGGTGTACCTGCGGTGGCGGCATCAGGGACGACATTGTGAGTGTGCCCGGCATTTCTCAACGGCGGCGGATGTTCGTTCCGCGCGTTCGTGGTTTTCGCTGAGCGTGCTACTGACGCCTGGTGCACCTGCGGCGGCGGCATCAGGGACGACATTGTGGGTGTGCCCGGGATTTCTCAACGGCGGCGGATGTTCGTTCCGCGCGATCGTGGTTTTCGCTAAGCGTGCTACTGACAGTGTGTATATGTCCGCCTGGTGCACCCGCGGCGACGACATCAGGAACGACATCGTGATCTGTGCCCGTGATTTCTCAACAGCGGCGGATGTTCGTTTCGCGCGTTCGTGGTTTTCGCTAAACGTGCTACTGAGAGTATACGTGTGTGTGTGTGTGGTGCACCTGCACGGTTTTATTACCGTACGTCTAGGAATTTACCCAGTGGCATTGTGAGTACCTTGAAAGATATATTTTGCGACAAAGAACACGGTTCTTCCTATTTGGTCTGATTGCTTTTGTCTACAGCTGTGCAAATTGTTTCACTGGTATCGACCCGGTTAAATAAATACATAGAACCATCAGGTCTATATGGAGTAACCAATTTAATTGTTACCGAATCGTCCAGCATCTATTAAACATACACAAACCACGGTTCACTGGCTTCCTCCTAAGTGCCTTCCGTTGACTTCCGAAAAAAGAAAGAAAAAACACGGTAAATTCCGGCCAATCTTCAACAGTCTGCCAGAGTCTTTGCTGAACTTATCCTTTCGTGCAGTCAAGCGGAATGTAAGAGAATGGTGCCTCACGCTCGCGCAATAATAATTATATAATTACCTAGTGCGTATTCGTTGTCCACATTCCTACATTATTGTTGTTTGTTTGTTTTGTTTCTCCAATGTTCACTGTGTCAAGGAATTTTGTTGGCTGCCTGGTCTCGCATAAAAGCATCTTTGCTTTCGTTGGTCAGCACGCACGCATGTATTTTTTCGAAGATAATAAAGATGATTATTATATAGTGATCTTCTGGTAAATTGTGGCTTTACTGGAAGCGAAAAGAATCCAATAATCCAGTAAAATAGATTTTTACTGGAAATAAACTTCCGGTAGAAGTCCGGTGACATTCGGATAAAAAGCCGGTAACATTCCTGTAAACCAACCGGCGACATTCCAGTGAAAAGTCCGGCGACATTCCGGTAAACTACGGCTTTACTGGAAGTGAAAACAGTCCCATAATCCAGTGAAATAGACTTTTACTGGAAATGACATTCCGGTGAAAAATATTTTTCAACTGGGTTGCTGTTTCTTTTTTTTTTAACTTTCGGACAGTTTAAATTTTTGCTTCTTCCCCCCCCCCCCAGGTTTTAATTCAATCAAACGGGACCTGAGGTTAATTTTCGGGGTTTATGGGAGCGGGATGATCCCCGATGAAATGGCTCTCGTTTTATAGTCCCGGTGGTATACACGTGGTTGCGTAGCTTTCAAAAGGGCTTCGGGCAATACCAGCTATAAATTTATGGCCCGCGCCCTTCCTCCTTCGACGTTATCACTAGTGGATACACACGGCGCCGCCAATATTGCGTTCGCATCGCGGCGATCGCGCCTTGCAGTGTCTCCCAATGAGCGCAATGCCGGAACGCGGCGATGTCAATACGCGCGAGTCTGCCGCTTTGCTGCTTACTTTCGTCGAACTTCAGCGCGCCCGCCACTTGGCGTGGCTCGGTGATCCCCCAACGATGGTGCAACACGCATGCCTTGCTTTCTGGCGGCACTTAATCAGATATCGCTCAACGTAAAAGACATCAAAACCTGGAAGCTTGAGATATTTTCTTTCGACTGGAAGGCTGCTGCTGATGAGACATATGGCGTCTCCACATTAGTTGTACAAGAACATTAGATACTATACGAATGCTTACGATTAGCGCTATGATCATACGCTTATTCATAACAAGAGTTCTGCAGGCACTTGAGGTGTACATAAATATGTTTGTTCTGCAAGCTATGCTTAACTGTTGGAACAACATGCTCTTATCAAATTTACTTAGTCAAAGGCTTATAAAGGTTTCAACGAGTTTATCAGATGCGCTCCTAGAGAAACTTAAAAAGTAAACCACCCCATTGAAAAATATTTTTTACCGGAATGTCATTTCCAGTAAAAGTCGATTTACTGGATTATGGGACTGTTTTCACTTCCAGTAAAGCCGTAGATTACCGGAATGGCACCGGACTTTTTAGTGGAATGTCGCCAATTATTTTACAGGAATGTTACCGGTTTTTTCCCCGAATGTCACCGGAATCTTATTGAAATTTATTTCCAGTAAAAATCTATTTTACTGGATTATGAGTCTTTTTTTCGTTTCGAGTAAAGCCACAATTTACCAGAAGATCACCAGATAATAATACCTTTATTATCTTTAAAAAATTACATGTGTGCGTGCTGGCCAACGAAAACAAAGATGCTTGTATGTGAGACCAGGCAGCCAATAAAATACCGTGACACAGTGAACACTAGAGAAACAAAACAAACAAGAATAATGTAGGAATGTAAGCAACAAATACGCACTAAGTAATTATCTAATTATTATTGCGAGAGCGTGAGGCACCATTCTCTTACATTCCGTTTTACCGCACGAAAGGATGATACGTTCAGCAAAGACTCTGGCAAACTGTTGAAGATTGGCCGGAATTCACTGTGTTTTTTAGATGCGGAGCCTCTCTTGCTCGGGTCTATGTCCCGCGGCGTTGGCGTCGGCGTCGTAGTCCGCACTCACACCACGCAGGCGCAACTCTCCTCCTTCCTCTTCCAACAGCTGCGCGTTACTCTCTCCGCTGTCTCTCTCTACCAGCTGCGTGCACTGCGCGTGCGTTCGCTTCTCCTCACACCGCGCGCGCCCCGCGCAACTCTCCTCCTCTAGTCTACTCTCCTTCAAGTGTGAAAAAAAAATAAACGGTGACCGGCGAGCGTTCTAAGTTTCTCTGCCGCGAGCCGCGACGAAGGCTCGCGTAGGGGATAACGCTAGGACAGTTGGTGGCGCCATCTCTCGACGTCAGCACGCAACTGACTCTTTCCTCGGAACCAACGCGATGCTCCGCATCACCCCATGGTTCCCTCGGGAAGATGGTGTAATTTTTTTTTCCGGAAGTCAACGGAAGGCACTTAGGAGGAAGCCTGTGAGCCGTGGTTGGTGTATATTTACCAGATGCTGGAGGATTCGGTAACAATTAAAGTGGTTAGTCCACATAGACATGAAGGTTCTATGTATCTATTTAACCGGGTCGATACCAGTGAAACAATTTGCATAGCTGTAGACAAAAGCAATCAAACCAAATAAGAACAATCGAGTTCTTTGTCGCAAAAGATATCTTTCAAGGTACTCACAATGCCGCTGGGTAAATTCCTAGACGTACGGTAATAAAACCGCGCAGGTGCATTACGCGGACACAAACACGTATACTCTCAGTAGCGCGTTTAGCGAAAGCCACGAACGCGCGAAACGAACATCCACCGCCGTTGAGAAATCACGGGCACAGATCACTATGTCGTCCCTGATGTCGTCGCCGCGGGTGCACCAGGCGTCAGTAGCACGCTTAGCGAAAACCACGAACGCGCGAAACGAACATCCGCCACCGTTGAGAAATCCCGGGCACACTCACGATGTCGTCCTGATGCCGCCGCCGCGGGTGCACCAGGCGTCAGTAGCACGCTTAGCGAAAAACCACGACAGCGCGGAACGAACGTCCGCCGCCGTTGAGAAATCCCGGGCACACTCACGATGTCGTCCCTGATGTCGTCGCCGCGGGTGCACCATGGCGTCAGTAGCACGCTTAGCGAAAACCACGACCGCGCGGAACGAACAACCGCCGCCGTTAAGAAATCCCGGTCACACTCACGATGTCGTCTCTGATGCCGCCGCCGCGGGTGCACCAGGCGCAGTGTTGTAGGCGTTACCGAAAAAAGTAACTAAATACGTTACTCGTTACTTGCAAATAAAAGTAACGCGTTACCGACCTACGTTACCTCAAAATAAAAGGAACGCGTTACCGTTACCGTTACTGATAAAAAGTAACGCACGTTACTGTTGCGTTACTTTTTATTCACGAACTAAAACATTTGCTGTTTCGACGTTTGATATGTGCGTAAGCGCCATAGCTAAAATATGTCCATGCGGAAACTTAATTACCCTCTCTTTTTTAGGGTTTCACCCGAATAGCTACAAGAAAAAACGCGGAAGTATATATGAAGCTGATTTATAACATGTTGGCACGGAACTTAACAGAAGAACCGGCCTCCCTCATTAGCACAGAAATTAAGACCAGCCGAGATTGAAACTTTGAATATATTTTATTCACAACATGTCGAAGTACAGATAGTTGCTGTGAACAAGTTCCTGTGTTACCCGAAGCACACTCCGCTGTTATAGTTCAGCAACAGCTGAATTTCGAAGCTGGCATCTGACATTCTCACCTCGCTTCTTGGTAAACAGGTCCGCGCAGGGGCGGATCCAGAACTCCGTTTTGGGGGGGGGGGGGGGGGGGGGGCGGGCCCATTTTTTCTTATGCACCCGGCGGGTCCACCCTATGTCAAATTGCCTCCGAAAAGGGGGAGGGGAGTCGACTTCGCTTTAGGGGGGCGGCTCCCCCCGTCGCCCCCCCCTTGGATCCGCCACTGGGTCCGCGCCTACGCTTAATGAGGCGTTCAATGGATGCGCTCGATGGTACTGCCGTGTTTACTTTGAGAACCAGTGGCAGGTGGCGTGTGACGTCAAATCTGACGAGCACCGACGTCAAAGAAAATGGAGGAGAGCGGCATTTTTTGACAATGGAATCTATAACTGGGCACTTAAAAACACGCAAAAAAATTAAAATTAAATTTTTTTAAGTTCTAGGAAGTAAAGTAACGTAACGTAATTTCGTTACACGTTACTCAAAATAAGTAACGTAAGTACGTTACCCGTTACTTCTTTGGAAAAGTAACGAGTACGTTACTACGTTACCAAAAAAGTAACGCGTTACCGGTAACGCCGTTACTTGTAACGCGTTACCGCCAACACTGACCGAGGCGTCAGTAGCACGTTCAGCGAAACCACGAACGCGCAAAGCAACATCCGCCGACGTTGATAAATCTTGGGCACAGTCTTTTTCGCTCGCTGGATGCTTCTGAAACCGGACGGAAAAAGAGGCGTAAAAAACAGGTCACTGAAAGGTATTTTCTTTTCATCTGCACACCCAGCTGCTCTGGAAGATACAGGTCGCACACATGGAACGAGAATCCGAGACTGAGCGTTCGTTCCCGGCCGGCCGCAGCTCGTTCACGGACAGAGAAGCCGGTTTTCTTTTAAAAAAATAAACAGAAGTCAGCACGACGACCTTCTCGCATTTCCCCACGACCCAATGCGAGGGAGAGAGGGTGCGTGGGGATTCGTCCTCGGTGCGAGGCACCAAGCGACGCCCAGTCCCGGCTCGTCTCGGCTTCCCTCCTCGCGTCGGCTTTGAGTGAAGTTCGGTAAACAGGGAAGCGAGTCAGCCGTTTTCTGGTAAGATTAAAACCGGGTCGTCTGGGAAACGAAAGTGGCTGCCGGTGACATTCCAGCGAAATCTGGAAACCTGATGCCGGTGAAATTACAGCGAAATCTGTTTGCCGGCAAATAATCTCGCAGAGACTGGTAAACTGGTTTCGGATGAAAACGGGTACGTGAAAGTGCCCACCTTTTTGGATCGTCAAAACAGTTCGCTGCACGCACTTCTTGAGGGTTGCAACGTCGTCCCGAGCTAAAACTCGCACTCACGAGAATGCCGCCCGAGAGGTCTCTGAACCTGCTTTGGCCCCGACTTTTGCCTGTCGAAATAGCAGATTGCCGGTGATCGCTGCTCACCTTTTTGGATCGTCAAACAGTTCGCTGCACGCACTTCTTGCAGGATGCAACGTCGTCTCGAGCTAGAACACGCACTCACGAGAACGCCACTGCATTGGCGGCCACCATTACAAACTCAGCTAGTCCCCCTGCTCGTCTTGGCTTCCTTGCCTTTAGCCGTTCCCTTTCGTCGGCTACCAGTGAAGTTCGGTGTCCGGCAAACGAGAGTGGCTTCCGGTAGGATTCCAGCGACGGGTAATCGAAAGTGGTTCTGGCAAAACTTTCAGCGAAAGTGTCTTCCGGTAATATTTCCACAAAAGACTGGTAAACGACGCTGGTTTCTGGTGAAAATTAGTAGAAATTAACCCGTTTCCACTGAATGTCACGTGAAGTTTTTGCCGGATTTTAACCGAAAGTGGCTCCAGTAAAACGTCCACCGGAATCTGGTAACTGAAAGTGGCGGCCGGTAATATTTCCACCAAATAACTGGTAAGCTACGCTGGTTTCTGGGGAAAACGAGTGGAAATTAACCCGTTTCCACCGAATGTCACTGGAAGTTTTTTCCCAATTTTTCAAGAGGTGTTTTGGGAAAGGGCCTTGAGGCTTCGTCCGCCTACGTGTGTTAGCAAAACATCCGCTGAAAATCTTAATACAAGTCTTACAAACCGGCGACCGTCATCCTAAGGTCCTTCAAGAGGTGTCTTTTAAAAATATTCGTCCAGCTTCTGAAATGTTAAGGGTTTCGTTGGACTAACCCTTCCTTCGTAAGGAGCTATTTTATTTCTGCCCACGGCAGGGTTTTATGAGAAAGTAGATCCAAACGAAACCGGATTGTAGGTTACGGGTCTCGGAAAACGCAATATTTCTGCGACTTCCCCTACCCTTTAAGGGATGGAATCTTGCAGGTAACGGAAGCCTTAAAAAGTTACAGGTGACTTCACACGACTCGCAAACACTTTGCAGTTTTTTGCGACCCCAAACACACCTTTCCGTTTTGTTAGGAACGCTCTTCATTTGTTGCGTACTTGGCACGGTCTTTTGGAATTTCTGCAATTGTACTTTCGCCGCGGTGCAGCGTGGTACAGGGAGTGGTGTGGCTGGACCTGGCCACGAGTCTGGTGTCGTGCTGCCTGCTGTTTTCGGTGCTGGGCAACCTGGCACACTCCACCAAGGAGCCCATGGGGGACATCTTCACCGCAGACGGCACGTCCATGATGTACGTGCTGTGCAGCGAGCTCATTGGCCAGCTCCATTTCCCGCAGCTGTGGGCCTCGCTCCTGTCGCTGGTGATTTTCCAGCTGGGGCTCAACCAAGCCGTGAGTTTGCAGCTCCCTGCCTGCAACAAGCTGTTTTACATCGGCAGTATGATGCCTGGAGCGCGTTCCCGACTGATGAGTTTGAAAAGTCCTCAACAGTGGACCCTCGATTTCTGTTTGAAGATGCGATAAAGAAAACTCATGTGGTTCTCTGTCGCCATGGCGACAGAGAACCACATGAGTTTTATCGCATATTCGCCTGTAAAACAGCACTGGAGACGGATACGGCCGACGCATGTTCTGCTGCGACTGTCTCCAAGCTTGGCAGTTCACGGAAGCTATTGCAGCAGAGAGTTGAGACGTCACGACAAGAGCGAAACTAGCGTTCGCTGCTCTTTTTTGCCGTAACTTCTACAACCAACTGCCAGGATCGAGGCATCCGAACAAGATGTGACACTCTGGATTCTGTGACGTCACACTGAATCCACCTTTTACACATCTGGATAGTACGCTAAACACCCGCGTCGAGCGCGCGTTTCAGGTACTTTGCACGTAGCAAAGACTGTTTCAGCGTGCCCACTGGATTTCATCTACCAAAGCCGACTTTTTGTTGCCTCACCGAGATGTCCAGCAACAGAAATCGGCAATGACCAATGCACGCAAATACTGCATTGGGTTCGCTAATAGGTTTGCTTGGACTTGTTGGTTATTTGACATCTTGAGGTAAAAACAGCGCAACTGAACGAGGACAAAGAACGAGGACAGACGAGGCTCATATTGGGTGCTGAGTGGAAACAAAATAAACGATCAGTTGATAGCCAGCGCTGAGTCCTGTGTGTTCTTGTTCTTCGTCCATGCACCATTGTGTTTTTTTAGGCTCACGATGACTGCATTGGGGACAAGATCACTGTCGTGCCTAGAAAGATAGAAGCTGTGGTGCAAACCGTGGTGACGTACCCTAACGAACGGAATAAAAGAAAATTAAACGTGTAGGTCAGTTGTGGCTTCGCTTATAAGCTACCGCTGCCTAAAATGATTTCTACATTATCCGCCTATTTGCACCTTTGCGCAAAAACGTTTCACGTAAAAAAATAATAATTTCACACGCGAGAATAATTTGATCCAGAAACGATGGTAACACTCTTTATTTGAACGATTCTGACCACACTGACGCATTCTTTGCGATAAATAAGTGGTGGTGGCTAAAACTCCTTTATTAATATCGAGACATCTGGCCCTATGGAACCGTTAAGTGAACTTTTTCCTGGAATTACATGTAGAAGAATAAACAAACAATAATAAGTTCCCTAGATTTCTCCCCATCCATGTGCAAGTTAAAGCTTAACACCAAATCACTACCCTATAGCGTACTCGCGAAAAGTAAAAAAAAGAAGAAACATGCTTTGCTCTAGAGCATTTGTACAGAAAATGTTGTGACGGCAAGCCGTATAAGCATCTGAGAAAGCCTTGGCTACCCAGGGACCACTAATGAAACACAGGAGTCTAGCATTTGCGTGTAATTAGAATACGTAAAGCGACGAGCATTAAAGGTGCCCTGAGGTGGTTTCTGAGATCGCCTAAATATGGCGATAACTCACTCTGCGGGCTCTAAGTATGCTAGAAATCTATATATCATAACGATGCGCGGCCGATTTCCTTATTAACAAAGCACTCAAAGATCGAACTCGCCGAAGTCATCTTATACGATGGGAGCAGCATTGTACCGGCAGCCAGGACGACATTTGACCAGTGAAAACGCGACATTTCGGTCGAGATTTCAAATGCTGTTATTACAAAATGCGCATGTTTTTGCTGACATAGGCAACAAATATTAGTCGAAAAATATTCATGTTTCGCGGAGAAGGAACATATTAATGCAATAACTGTCTTAAAAACAACGCACTATGTATGTTTCTTTTTTTCTTTTTTTTTTACCGGGAGTGATGTGTTTGGTCGTCACCTTTTGAGCGCTCGCTCGCTGGGTTGATTCATACTCCACGCTTTATGGGCAACGAGCCGCGCGCATTGGAGGTACCACTCCGCGGTTCTGCCGGTCAGAGGCGCGAGGCCTCTTCGCTTGCTATTGGCTGAAAGTGGTCCTGGTTTCGGAACATGCTCCTCCCATCGTCAAAAATGACCTCGGTGTGTTGTGCGTTTTTTTTTAATACTGCAGTAAGAAGGTATAAACACAGTTCAACCTTGTCTGATTATTCCTTTAAAAACGACTGTTTTCAATATTCTTTTCTTTACTCATCCGAGAATGAAACAAACTTGATAATTTCATCACGAGCAGCGTAATAACCCAGCACCTAGCACATGTAGATGCTTTGTCACACCGGAATGAGTGATGTAAGATTACCTTTTTTTCTAGTTTGTAACCAGGGCTGGCCTGTTGTGTTTTAATGTATGTTTGTTATAAATATAAAGGTTGTTTTTTAGGCACTGTTCAATAAAATTTATGTGCATGTTTTGACCTTCAAGTGTCATTTATAATGCATGCAAATTTCTTGTATCATGTGTCCTTTCCTGCTAAAGTGCCTCTTAAGACTGCCAGTATTTTGAAATACAAAATAAAACTCAGAAACCTCCTCAGGGCACCTTTAATTCCACTTCACAATAGCAAATTTAATATTTAGGAACATCCAAACAAACCAAACGGCGAAGATGTTTTCACATGACATCTATCAAAAATACATGTGCACCAGCGCTTCCAACCCGTTTTAGGCGGTTCGCAAAAATTGGTTTCTCAACGTATCGCGCTGAGGTTGCCTACAGAGGTGCGGCCAGGTGGTGGAAACATGAAGCGAAAATATCAACGGATGAACTTACGCCGCGCAAGAGAGAAAAAGGGGAACCTGTTTCGGGCAATTTAGGACGGCATTCGCAGACGGCGCGTGCCGTTTGCGCAATGCTGCCGAACAATGTCGGAAGCGTCGAGTACGTCCCAAACTTAGCAGCCGATCTCCGGAAAGTTTTGGGTACGCTTCCTCGGCGCTGCTCGCGTCTCTGGAATGTACAATTTTCAAAGTGCGATATATGTTTTCAGTAGATTTTATACAAGAATATGTATTTAAACCCCGCAGAATCCCCCATTTCTAGTACGGAGATGATCGAGCGAGGCGGCGCATCTTCTCATAGAGATTTTATATTTAAGAAAGGGAACAACTCGAATCTACGGCGAGAGTTTGCAATTCAATAGACGCCTTCTTCAAAGATTGGTCGCAAGTGCGCATACCTTAGGTTGTCACGTGCCGAGAAGGAAAGGGGACAGAGAGGCAGAGACGCTGGCAGAAGACCGACGCTTTTCACTCCTCGCCGCTCGTATTGCAAACGCGGCCCTTATACTACATGACCCGGGTCGAGTGTTGCGTAAAATACATCTAAAAAGTACTTTATGTAAAGTGCAAAGTAATTGCAATGTGATGTACTTCAAGTAATGTAGTAAGTACACTGGGTGCAATGTACTTGAAGTAACGTTTAAATAGAATGTACTTTCCAGGTAAAGTAAATACAAGTACTTTGTAACTCAATATTTCACAATGCCCTTTCATTTCCCCTATACACTTATTTTTGAACTGATATGCATTGTCTCAGGGGCAATCAGGGGTGTATGACTTAAGTTTTGGGAAATTGCGGCGAATATTGGATAAAGTCAAGTGGTCAAAGAGTAGTCATTTTCAGAAATGACGTCAAATTTCTGAAGTCCCACTGAGCTCTGAATTCGGCACCCCTTCAACTGGCTTGTTGCACCCGAAGGGGTTAAACGTACTAAGAGAGAGCATGACGTCAGCCCCGTAGCTTCCGCAAGCACTCCTCTCGTAAACGAGTTTCCTTTCCTTAACAAAAAACAACAAAAAACAATGAGTGTGCCGGCGAGCTGGTGATAATCATATCGCGACATCTGAGTCGGTGGTGCGAAATAATCAAGGAACATTGTCGAAGGAAGATAAAACAGAGAAGGTCTCAAAATATTAAAACATTCTCCTCTGTTGTATTTTTCTTCGACTCGAAAAGTTTCTTGGTGTTTCTGCGCCATAGTCTCAGGTGTTGCATTATGAATAATTGTCTAACACTTCTAACATTTGTAACCTCCGCACTTGCGCTGACCGAGCGAGAAGAAGCGTCCGTTCGTCCGTCCGTCCGTCTCTGCATTTCCCAGTAAAATACAGCGGAAAATTGGTTGTTCGTGGTATCATAACATCACCTCGCATGATGTCATAATACCAGGTTACACCAGAACGACACTGAAGTGTCGTAACCACTTGCGCGATGTCAGTCCACGTGACGTGATCCTTCCCACTAAACTAATAAAGCGATTGGCGTCACGAGAACTCATGACGCCACTGTGTGAAGTTGTGCTGTCATCTAAAACCTTGGCATCAATTTTCGGGCTGAATTTAACGAGGAAAGTCATATGCAATATGTTATTCACTCCCCTTTGTGACTGCTTAACATCTTCCAAATAATTGTAGACAATCTCTCCTTAAATCCCCCATTCCATACACTCTAGGGCTTTAAAAAAGAGGTGGCTCAAAACACTTTTTTCTTTTTTTAGATCGCTGGGATCTGGACTCTCATTATGTGTTTGACGGATGAGTTCACGAGTCTGCGGCCCTTCACCCGCGTTCTGCTCTTCCTGTTCTGCGGTCTCGGCTGTCTGCTCGGCCTGCCCTTCTGCACGCGCTCGGGCTACCACCTCAGTCTGCTGCTGGGGCGCTTCGCCGTCCAGGTGCGTCCCGCAGAGTTCAAGTTTGCGTAGCTTGAGTTGGAATGAATTCGTCGCGTGGGCATGGCAAAGAAAACCGGGCTGCGCTTGAAGGCTGTCTAAGACCAACCTCTGCAAAACACAAAGAGAAGGGTGTCATTGGTTTCCGGTATCTACCGAAAAGCAAAACGTAATTGTATCAATCGACATTTTATAAAATAAAAAAGTTTCCGGCATGCACAGGCCCTCTACACGCCGCGGCCAAAGCTCGAACTACGGTTGGCGTCCAGAAGAGGAGTTTCGCTACCCCACCTTCTACGTTTCCTATCTAAATGAGTCGCGGAGGAAGCAAAGCAGGTATAGCAACCTCCATTTTGAACGCCAATCGCGCTTCGATGTTCCGCCGCTTGGTGTCGTTTTAATGTGGAACACATAAAGGTACCTTTATACAAAATATCCTTCATGGTCACCATCGCCGTTTCGTTGTTGGCAGTAGCCGTCGCTGCCATTCGTTGTGGTTCAGGCGCCGGTCCTACGGCGGCCATTTTTAACAAGCCATTAGTTCAACCTCTTGATGGCGGCACCCATCCGCTTGCTTAAAAAACTCTGGCTCGTGGCGATGAGGTTATTCCTTCCCTCTTGATTTTTTTTATCGCTTGTCTCGTTCGAGCAGGTTCAACAATAAGCTCTCGCTCGCGTTGAGCTTATCGTTGAGAACGCGCGGTGCCTGCAGCGCTCGGCTGGTTCAGAAGCGCAGCCCAGCCAGCTCATCTATCTGAGCGTGGATGCCAAGCTGGGTAACTCTCGTAATTCGATATGGGTTCCCTGATAAGCGACACTCCGTGCAAGATCAGAAAGAATTTGCATTGTTTTTAACTTTCAAAAAAATATGAGACTATTTCGGAACGCTCTACATGCGAGGTATCTGATCCGTATTCCGCAGCTCAAGTGCACACTTCACGCTAAGCCTAGCTGATTTTGATTTGACAGTAATTAGACTCAGGAGACCTTTCCAAACTTGAAGGACTCGAGAGAGATTTGCTCGTTCGGTTGAATGATAAGCAAGACCTATATCCCTCTACCGTGCTTCCGATCAATCATTTTATGGCTATTGTACTATGGTGGATTGGAAACCATTGCCCGAGATTTGGGAGCGTTCGAAGAACTCACACCCCGAGAATTTTATATTATGTTCTTTTTTTTTTACACATGCGAATAAGTTCAAGGAGTCTAAACGTAAGTTTAAATGCTCGTCACAATTGATGAGTAGCACGATGTGCTAACTTAAATAGGAACTTTAAAGAAATCGTTTTCAACCAGCAAAATGTATCCCATTCCACACTCCTTGCAGGGAGGAGTGGAACAATAATTGGGAGGAATGGGACAGATGTCAAATTGCACTGAAAATGAGTGCTAATGAGCAGTATAGGCCGACAGCTCGACGTCAAATATGAAGCACGATAGCAGTCCTGTTGTTACTCCAACTGTCTGCTGTTCTGGCTAGTTGGACACAATGTCGGTCTTCGGTACGGTGCTTATATCTACTTAAAGCGGAAAGTGGAACTTACAGCTGTCGTCTTTCCTCCGCATGACGTTCACAGTGATATCAAATTCGTCCGTACTTTACAAATGTACCGGCAAAAAGAGAATTGATCTTTCAGTACAAAATTTCACAAGGACGAAATCGTATTTTGCAAGTTTTACTTTATCAGTCTGCCAATCAATTTCTGAGAGCTCGTGATTCCCACCGCCAGCAAAGACACGTCACATTCAGTCTTATCTCACTGAATGGCTCTTGTGCAGTCATCTTCACCTGAGGAGTTGGACACTTCTCGAATCATCCTTTTTCGCCTGCGATGCTTCTTGTCAGTACCTTCCGCCCTGGACTGTTGTCACATTTGTGGAAGCTTCTTTCTTTTCATCCATTCAATCGTTTGTAATTCAATAGCAAGTTTTCCCGAGATAGCGGTCAGCACTTTGGTCCTACCTTTTTTCCTTCGTTTTGCCTTGATTTGCGTGGTGCAGCCTTTGGATAAGGACAAACGTCGCTAAGAAGAATCAGGGCTGTGAGCTTAGTTGGTGTGCATGCTGCTTCCTTGCTTCTGCACATGTCGGCTTCACGCAGATCGTTGCTGCTTGTCAGTTGTGTTGAGGAAAGTGTCGGCATATGAAACCTTAGTGAGAAAATCACGTGAACCGCTTGCATCACTCATGATGATAGCTGTTTCTGGAGCTACCAGTTCACTGGAGGGTGCCTCGGGTAGGTTTCTAACATAATACATCAAGTAGTCCTGATCCGTGAAGGGTTTGCTGTTTGATGGTCAAAGACCAGTCTTCGGAAAGGCTTAAATGATGTTCTTTGTTGTCACTGCTGACGTGTACCCAGATCCCACAAACTCTCTAACGCAGTGCATGGTGATGGTCTTCCCTGGGTAGTTTAACAGCCAGTCGTTTCACACCGCAGTGCATCGAGATTTCTATCGGTGCGAATACCGACATATCAAGTGGCTGAAGACGATGGCTGCAGTAAGGGAGGGATGTAAGCAAGCAGATACCACTCTCTTTAACTTTGTTGATAACGCCGATGCTCACACGCCTTTCGTGATTGACTAGAACTAAGAGGATGCGGTCTTCCTTCGAGCACTTTTTGTCTCACAATGAGTTCCAGTGCCAGTGGAAAACGTTCCACGGACATCCATCACGATCGACTGGATGAACCCAGACTTTCCACTGGAGCGCCGTTGAGAAAGGCATCTTTATATCTAACTCTTGGAAAGATGAAAACCGGAATTACGGCGGTGGCCTATAGAGTTCACACTGCACAGCACGGTAACCAATTCGCCACGCTCCACATATGTCACTTCACCGACCTTGCTTCTCTTCATGTGATACAATACCCAAGGTTGGATTATGTACGGTAGTAAATCGAGTCTCATCGCAGTTGTAGATGCAATCCGGGGTGAATTCGCAGCGATCATTAAGGCTCTCAAGGTTACGGAGAAAACCCTCCACATTGCCTTTTGTTGAAGCTTGTGGCTCGAACAAGAGTAGTAGCTTCGGAGAATCGAAGTGACAGCTCAGGGTGGCGCTCCGTGAAGCCCATAAACCGGTTCTTGCCAGCCAATTTCGTTATTCCCCTTGACGCTAGATACTTCCTATTCAAGGCGTTTGCGTACTGGTATGCCAGTGACCGAACCTGCATGCTCGTGAGAACATAGTGCGTCTTACTTGCTGTAAGCAAAAAGTCCCTAAAGCATTTTTCGTTCTCTGCTGTGAAGCCCATTCCGCAAACAATATTGTACTTGAACACGACACTGTCACTCTCACCACTGGACTTGTATTTCTTTACATGTCGAGCAAGTGACGATTTTGATATTTGTTCAGCTCGTGCAGCATCCCGTATTTTTTGCTTCGTTGTGCACAACCCGCACGACCCCAGATATTAACTTGTTTGAGGCTTGAACTCTCTCGGGATGCATCTTTTACCATTTCCGTGGCCTCTTGGCCTCTTTCTGAAAATTAGATTGAATTAAATAATAAATAACCCTATTTAAGTAATACTGAGATAAACTTTGCATTAGTAGCTCAATGTTTTGAACAATTTTAAATAAATTATTCTTACACAGACATGTATATGCAAAAGTACGTTTCCAATTACAAGAGGATGCCGCCTCAGAAAAGGTTATTAAAGAGCCACTGATGTCCCGCAGGGCAGTGCAATTTTAAGTAAAACTAATAATTAGACGCCTAAATCCCCCGAAAAATTCCAAAGAGAAGATAATTCAAATGTATTACGAGCAGTCGTAATATTGATCTGCGAGTCAAAGCACCAGTCTTGACGAAGGGAGGAGTAGGACAATGTCCTTTATTTCCCGCCACCTCGCTCCCCCATTCCTCCCAAACTGCTTCTCACACGGTATGACGCCCACAATGACAACCATTTAGTCGTTAGGCTTAACATAGCGGTATTGACACATTGAACCATTTAGTCGTTAGGCTTAACATAACCGTATTGACACATCTTTTCAAGGTCAATTTACTAGAGGTGTTCGCCAAGCTTTTTTGATTCAAGGATCAAGCGAAAAAAAGTTGCTACTTACTTTTGAGTGAAGAAATGACAATTGTCGGCTCAGAACGGGAACACCACGCGGGGCAGGTCAACCACTGCAACCGGAACTACGACCGGATAGGTGGCCTCTGTCCAGCAGAAAGTCAAATGTGTGGATCTTTGCAGTGAAGAAATGTATCCACTGTCCCACTCCTACCGCCGTCCCACTCCTGCCCGCTCACTCCTACAGCACACTCCAAAAATTTCAGTGCGTCTACTTTCCAGCACAACACACGGAGAGCCAATGACCGCCACTTACGGAGGCAGCTCAGTGAATGACGATGCCGAAACTTCTCTTTAGACCAAAAAACCCAGTCTGAGTTGTCACGATAAGCAATGCAAGCATGACGTTTTCCATTGCTTAATTTCACAACTAAGACTGTGTTTTTGGTCTAAACATCTGTTTCGGAATCATCATTCGCTAAGCTGCCTCCGTAAGTGGCGGTGATTGGCTTTCCGAGTGTTGTGCGGGAAAGTGGACGCACGGGCTTTTTTAGAGTGCAGGATTCTGGAGGCAAATATCAGAAGTAGCTATGTATCTCAACGTCAAGCTTGCTGTCCTAAGTCTTCTGCCAAGATTTGAATCAGTGTTCTGATGTGCAGCACTCTTCACAGCACTATACGCGGTAAAATAAAAACAGCGTTCGACCATGACGGACGAACACCCGAGTTGCTCAGGAGGCAATTACGTCATTCTAGCTGTATGGGGCACCTAAAAAAAAAAACATAATGGGCAATCGCTTTAGCTAAGGAAACCGCTGTGGTCACAAAAGGAAAAAAATATTTCCGCAGCGAGTTCTTTCTTTGAATGGTTATTATTATAGTTCTTTGCATGTGCGCGTCTAGCCACAAACCTCAGAATGATTGTGGCCATAACCCTTCTTCTGGAATGGACTATAAAAACAATGCAAAAAGCGCACTACGCTCGGGATTTTGGACCAGAAGATTCAAGGGCATGCTTTTAAGTCAACAAAAATAATAAACAGGTGCATACTAGCAACTCCAGGGCTGACAAACACACGCGCGCGAGTGCGTGACCTTGGACAATGGTGCTTTTGATGCGAGAGTTGTAGAGCGAACAAAGCATTTTTACTGAGCAAGGATCGGGAGCACACGATTTTTTTCAGCTCTGTAGGCATTTGTGAGATTGATTTTTCCTATGGCTCTTTGGAGGACCTGAGAACGGTAGAGACGCCGTTCAGTTACCCATCCTCTCGCGCGAACTACCTTCTATCGATAACACAACATAAAGTACGGCGTCTCTTTTAGCCTCGAGTGTGCACGGACAGCCAAAGCACGGCGGATGGCAAGGTAGAGACGCCGTTCAGTTACCCATCCTCTCGCGCGAACTACCTTCTATCGATAACACAACATAAAGTACGGCGTCTCTTTTAGCCTCGAGTGTGCACGGACAGCCAAAGCACGGCGGATGGCAAGGTAGAGACGCCGTTCAGTTACCCATCCTCTCGCGCGAACTACCTTCTATCGATAACACAACATAAAGTACGGCGTCTCTTTTAGCCTCGAGTGTGCACGGACAGCCAAAGCACGGCGGATGGCAAGGTAGAGACGCCGTTCAGTTACCCATCCTCTCGCGGGAACTACCTTCTATCGATAACATAACATAAAGTACGGCGTCTCTTTTAGCCTCGAGTGTGCACGGACAGCCAAAGCACGGCGGATGGCAAGGTAGAGACGCCGTTCAGTTACCCATCCTCTCGCGGGAACTACCTTCTATCGATAACACAACATAAAGTACGGCGTCTCTTTTAGCCTCGAGTGTGCACGGACAGCCAAAGCACGGCGGATGGCAAGGTAGAGACGCCGTTCAGTTACCCATCCTCTCGCGGGAACTACCTTCTATCGATAACACAACATAAAGTACGGCGTCTCTTTTAGCCTCGAGTGTGCACGGACAGCCAAAGCACGGCGGATGGCAAGGTAGAGACGCCGTTCAGTTACCCATCCTCTCGCGCGAACTACCTTCTATCGATAACACAACATAAAGTACGGCGTCTCTTTTAGCCTCGAGTGTGCACGGACAGCCAAAGCACGGCGGATGGCAAGGTAGAGACGCCGTTCAGTTACCCATCCTCTCGCGCGAACTACCTTCTATCGATAACACAACATAAAGTACGGCGTCTCTTTTAGCCTCGAGTGTGCACGGACAGCCAAAGCACGGCGGATGGCAAGGTAGAGACGCCGTTCAGTTACCCATCCTCTCGCGCGAACTACCTTCTATCGATAACACAACATAAAGTACGGCGTCTCTTTTAGCCTCGAGTGTGCACGGACAGCCAAAGCACGGCGGATGGCAAGGTAGAGACGCCGTTCAGTTACCCATCCTCTCGCGCGGAACTACCTTCTATCGATAACACAACATAAAGTACGGCGTCTCTTTTAGCCTCGAGTGTGCACGGACAGCCAAAGCACGGCGGATGGCAAGGTAGAGACGCCGTTCAGTTACCCATCCTCTCGCGGGAACTACCTTCTATCGATAACACAACATAAAGTACGGCGTCTCTTTTAGCCTCGAGTGTGCACGGACAGCCAAAGCACGGCGGATGGCAAGGTAGAGACGCCGTTCAGTTACCCATCCTCTCGCGCGAACTACCTTCTATCGATAACACAACATAAAGTACGGCGTCTCTTTTAGCCTCGAGTGTGCACGGACAGCCAAAGCACGGCGGATGGCAAGGTAGAGACGCCGTTCAGTTACCCATCCTCTCGCGCGAACTACCTTCTATCGATAACACAACATAAAGTACGGCGTCTCTTTTAGCCTCGAGTGTGCACGGACAGCCAAAGCACGGCGGATGGCAAGGTAGAGACGCCGTTCAGTTACCCATCCTCTCGCGCGAACTACCTTCTATCGATAACACAACATAAAGTACGGCGTCTCTTTTAGCCTCGAGTGTGCACGGACAGCCAAAGCACGGCGGATGGCAAGGTAGAGACGCCGTTCAGTTACCCATCCTCTCGCGCGAACTACCTTCTATCGATAACACAACATAAAGTACGGCGTCTCTTTTAGCCTCGAGTGTGCACGGACAGCCAAAGCACGGCGGATGGCAAGGTAGAGACGCCGTTCAGTTACCCATCCTCTCGCGCGAACTACCTTCTATCGATAACACAACATAAAGTACGGCGTCTCTTTTAGCCTCGAGTGTGCACGGACAGCCAAAGCACGGCGGATGGCAAGGTAGAGACGCCGTTCAGTTACCCATCCTCTCGCGCGAACTACCTTCTATCGATAACACAACATAAAGTACGGCGTCTCTTTTAGCCTCGAGTGTGCACGGACAGCCAAAGCACGGCGGATGGCAAGGTAGAGACGCCGTTCAGTTACCCATCCTCTCGCGCGAACTACCTTCTATCGATAACACAACATAAAGTACGGCGTCTCTTTTAGCCTCGAGTGTGCACGGACAGCCAAAGCACGGCGGATGGCAAGGTAGAGACGCCGTTCAGTTACCCATCCTCTCGCGCGAACTACCTTCTATCGATAACACAACATAAAGTACGGCGTCTCTTTTAGCCTCGAGTGTGCACGGACAGCCAAAGCACGGCGGATGGCAAGGTAGAGACGCCGTTCAGTTACCCATCCTCTCGCGCGAACTACCTTCTATCGATAACACAACATAAAGTACGGCGTCTCTTTTAGCCTCGAGTGTGCACGGACAGCCAAAGCACGGCGGATGGCAAGGTAGAGACGCCGTTCAGTTACCCATCCTCTCGCGGGAACTACCTTCTATCGATAACACAACATAAAGTACGGCGTCTCTTTTAGCCTCGAGTGTGCACGGACAGCCAAAGCACGGCGGATGGCAAGGTAGAGACGCCGTTCAGTTACCCATCCTCTCGCGCGAACTACCTTCTATCGATAACACAACATAAAGTACGGCGTCTCTTTTAGCCTCGAGTGTGCACGGACAGCCAAAGCACGGCGGATGGCAAGGTAGAGACGCCGTTCAGTTACCCATCCTCTCGCGCGAACTACCTTCTATCGATAACACAACATAAAGTACGGCGTCTCTTTTAGCCTCGAGTGTGCACGGACAGCCAAAGCACGGCGGATGGCAAGGTAGAGACGCCGTTCAGTTACCCATCCTCTCGCGCGAACTACCTTCTATCGATAACACAACATAAAGTACGGCGTCTCTTTTAGCCTCGAGTGTGCACGGACAGCCAAAGCACGGCGGATGGCAAGGTAGAGACGCCGTTCAGTTACCCATCCTCTCGCGCGAACTACCTTCTATCGATAACACAACATAAAGTACGGCGTCTCTTTTAGCCTCGAGTGTGCACGGACAGCCAAAGCACGGCGGATGGCAAGGTAGAGACGCCGTTCAGTTACCCATCCTCTCGCGCGAACTACCTTCTATCGATAACACAACATAAAGTACGGCGTCTCTTTTAGCCTCGAGTGTGCACGGACAGCCAAAGCACGGCGGATGGCAAGGTAGAGACGCCGTTCAGTTACCCATCCTCTCGCGCGAACTACCTTCTATCGATAACACAACATAAAGTACGGCGTCTCTTTTAGCCTCGAGTGTGCACGGACAGCCAAAGCACGGCGGATGGCAAGGTAGAGACGCCGTTCAGTTACCCATCCTCTCGCGCGAACTACCTTCTATCGATAACACAACATAAAGTACGGCGTCTCTTTTAGCCTCGAGTGTGCACGGACAGCCAAAGCACGGCGGATGGCAAGGTAGAGACGCCGTTCAGTTACCCATCCTCTCGCGCGAACTACCTTCTATCGATAACACAACATAAAGTACGGCGTCTCTTTTAGCCTCGAGTGTGCACGGACAGCCAAAGCACGGCGGATGGCAAGGTAGAGACGCCGTTCAGTTACCCATCCTCTCGCGCGAACTACCTTCTATCGATAACACAACATAAAGTACGGCGTCTCTTTTAGCCTCGAGTGTGCACGGACAGCCAAAGCACGGCGGATGGCAAGGTAGAGACGCCGTTCAGTTACCCATCCTCTCGCGGGAACTACCTTCTATCGATAACACAACATAAAGTACGGCGTCTCTTTTAGCCTCGAGTGTGCACGGACAGCCAAAGCACGGCGGATGGCAAGGTAGAGACGCCGTTCAGTTACCCATCCTCTCGCGCGAACTACCTTCTATCGATAACACAACATAAAGTACGGCGTCTCTTTTAGCCTCGAGTGTGCACGGACAGCCAAAGCACGGCGGATGGCAAGGTAGAGACGCCGTTCAGTTACCCATCCTCTCGCGCGAACTACCTTCTATCGATAACACAACATAAAGTACGGCGTCTCTTTTAGCCTCGAGTGTGCACGGACAGCCAAAGCACGGCGGATGGCAAGGTAGAGACGCCGTTCAGTTACCCATCCTCTCGCGCGAACTACCTTCTATCGATAACACAACATAAAGTACGGCGTCTCTTTTAGCCTCGAGTGTGCACGGACAGCCAAAGCACGGCGGATGGCGAAAGCGTAGAGACGCCGTTCAGCTACCACATCTCTCCTCGCGCGAACTACCTTTCTGTCGATAACACAACATAAAGTACGGCGTCTCTTTTAGCCTCGAGGTGTGCACGGACAGGCAAAGCACGGCGGATGGCAAGGTAGAGACGCCGTTCAGTTACCCATCCTCTCGCGCGAACGCTACCTTCTATCGATAACACAACATAAGGTACGGCGTCTCTTTTAGCCTCGGAAGTGTGCACGGACAGCCAAAGCTTCGGCGGATGGCAAGGTAGAGACGCCGTTCAGTTACCCATCCTCTCGCGCGAACTACCTTCTATCGATAACACAACATAAAGTACGGCGTCTCTTTTAGCCTCGAGTGTGCACGGACAGCCAAAGCACGGCGGATGGCAAGGTAGAGACGCCGTTCAGTTACCCATCCTCTCGCGCGAACTACCTTCTATCGATAACACAACATAAAGTACGGCGTCTCTTTTAGCCTCGAGTGTGCACGGACAGCCAAAGCACGGCGGATGGCAAGGTAGAGACGCCGTTCAGTTACCCATCCTCTCGCGCGAACTACCTTCTATCGATAACACAACATAAAGTACGGCGTCTCTTTTAGCCTCGAGTGTGCACGGACAGCCAAAGCACGGCGGATGGCAAGGTAGAGACGCCGTTCAGTTACCCATCCTCTCGCGCGAACTACCTTCTATCGATAACACAACATAAAGTACGGCGTCTCTTTTAGCCTCGAGTGTGCACGGACAGCCAAAGCACGGCGGATGGCAAGGTAGAGACGCCGTTCAGTTACCCATCCTCTCGCGCGAACTACCTTCTATCGATAACACAACATAAAGTACGGCGTCTCTTTTAGCCTCGAGTGTGCACGGACAGCCAAAGCACGGCGGATGGCAAGGTAGAGACGCCGTTCAGTTACCCATCCTCTCGCGCGAACTACCTTCTATCGATAACACAACATAAAGTACGGCGTCTCTTTTAGCCTCGAGTGTGCACGGACAGCCAAAGCACGGCGGATGGCAAGGTAGAGACGCCGTTCAGTTACCCATCCTCTCGCGCGAACTACCTTCTATCGATAACACAACATAAAGTACGGCGTCTCTTTTAGCCTCGAGTGTGCACGGACAGCCAAAGCACGGCGGATGGCAAGGTAGAGACGCCGTTCGGTTGCCCATCCTCTCGCGCGAACTACCTTCTATCGATAACACAACATAAAGTACGGCGTCTCTTTTAGCCTCGAGTGTGCACGGACAGCCAAAGCACGGCGGATGGCAAGGTAGAGACGCCGTTCCAGTTACCCATCCTCTCGCGCGAACTACCTTCTATCGATAACACAACATAAAGTACGGCGTCTCTTTTAGCCTCGAGTGTGCACGGACAGCCAAAGCACGGCGGATGGCAAGGTAGAGACGCCGTTCAGTTACCCATCCTCTCGCGCGAACTACCTTCTATCGATAACACAACATAAAGTACGGCGTCTCTTTTAGCCTCGAGTGTGCACGGACAGCCAAAGCACGGCGGATGGCAAGGTAGAGACGCCGTTCAGTTACCCATCCTCTCGCGCGAACTACCTTCTATCGATAACACAACATAAAGTACGGCGTCTCTTTTAGCCTCGAGTGTGCACGGACAGCCAAAGCACGGCGGATGGCAAGGTAGAGACGCCGTTCAGTTACCCATCCTCTCGCGCGAACTACCTTCTATCGATAACACAACATAAAGTACGGCGTCTCTTTTAGCCTCGAGTGTGCACGGACAGCCAAAGCACGGCGGATGGCAAGGTAGAGACGCCGTTCAGTTACCCATCCTCTCGCGCGAACTACCTTCTATCGATAACACAACATAAAGTACGGCGTCTCTTTTAGCCTCGAGTGTGCACGGACAGCCAAAGCACGGCGGATGGCAAGGTAGAGACGCCGTTCAGTTACCCATCCTCTCGCGCGAACTACCTTCTATCGATAACACAACATAAAGTACGGCGTCTCTTCTTAGCCTCGAGTGTGCACGGACAGCCAAAGCACGGCGGATGGCAAGGTAGAGACGCCGTTCAGTTACCCATCCTCTCGCGCGAACTACCTTCTATCGATAACACAACATAAAGTACGGCGTCTCTTTTAGCCTCGAGTGTGCACGGACAGCCAAAGCACGGCGGATGGCAAGGTAGAGACGCCGTTCAGTTACCCATCCTCTCGCGCGAACTACCTTCTATCGATAACACAACATAAAGTACGGCGTCTCTTTTAGCCTCGAGTGTGCACGGACAGCCAAAGCACGGCGGATGGCAAGGTAGAGACGCCGTTCAGTTACCCATCCTCTCGCGCGAACTACCTTCTATCGATAACACAACATAAAGTACGGCGTCTCTTTTAGCCTCGAGTGTGCACGGACAGCCAAAGCACGGCGGATGGCAAGGTAGAGAACGCCGTTCAGTTACCCATCCTCTCGCGCGAACTACCTTCTATCGATAACACAACATAAAGTACGGCGTCTCTTTTAGCCTCGAGTGTGCACGGACAGCCAAAGCACGGCGGATGGCAAGGTAGAGACGCCGTTCAGTTACCCATCCTCTCGCGCGAACTACCTTCTATCGATAACACAACATAAAGTACGGCGTCTCTTTTAGCCTCGAGTGTGCACGGACAGCCAAAGCACGGCGGATGGCAAGGTAGAGACGCCGTTCAGTTACCCATCCTCTCGCGCGAACTACCTTCTATCGATAACACAACATAAAGTACGGCGTCTCTTTTAGCCTCGAGTGTGCACGGACAGCCAAAGCACGGCGGATGGCAAGGTAGAGACGCCGTTCAGTTACCCATCCTCTCGCGCGAACTACCTTCTATCGATAACACAACATAAAGTACGGCGTCTCTTTTAGCCTCGAGTGTGCACGGACAGCCAAAGCACGGCGGATGGCAAGGTAGAGACGCCGTTCAGTTACCCATCCTCTCGCGCGAACTACCTTCTATCGATAACACAACATAAAGTACGGCGTCTCTTTTAGCCTCGAGTGTGCACGGACAGCCAAAGCACGGCGGATGGCAAGGTAGAGACGCCGTTCAGTTACCCATCCTCTCGCGCGAACTACCTTCTATCGATAACACAACATAAAGTACGGCGTCTCTTTTAGCCTCGAGTGTGCACGGACAGCCAAAGCACGGCGGATGGCAAGGTAGAGACGCCGTTCAGTTACCCATCCTCTCGCGCGAACTACCTTCTATCGATAACACAACATAAAGTACGGCGTCTCTTTTAGCCTCGAGTGTGCACGGACAGCCAAAGCACGGCGGATGGCAAGGTAGAGACGCCGTTCAGTTACCCATCCTCTCGCGCGAACTACCTTCTATCGATAACACAACATAAAGTACGGCGTCTCTTTTAGCCTCGAGTGTGCACGGACAGCCAAAGCACGGCGGATGGCAAGGTAGAGACGCCGTTCAGTTACCCATCCTCTCGCGCGAACTACCTTCTATCGATAACACAACATAAAGTACGGCGTCTCTTTTAGCCTCGAGTGTGCACGGACAGCCAAAGCACGGCGGATGGCAAGGTAGAGACGCCGTTCAGTTACCCATCCTCTCGCGCGAACTACCTTCTATCGATAACACAACATAAAGTACGGCGTCTCTTTTAGCCTCGAGTGTGCACGGACAGCCAAAGCACGGCGGATGGCAAGGTAGAGACGCCGTTCAGTTACCCATCCTCTCGCGCGAACTACCTTCTATCGATAACACAACATAAAGTACGGCGTCTCTTTTAGCCTCGAGTGTGCACGGACAGCCAAAGCACGGCGGATGGCAAGGTAGAGACGCCGTTCAGTTACCCATCCTCTCGCGCGAACTACCTTCTATCGATAACACAACATAAAGTACGGCGTCTCTTTTAGCCTCGAGTGTGCACGGACAGCCAAAGCACGGCGGATGGCAAGGTAGAGACGCCGTTCAGTTACCCATCCTCTCGCGCGAACTACCTTCTATCGATAACACAACATAAAGTACGGCGTCTCTTTTAGCCTCGAGTGTGCACGGACAGCCAAAGCACGGCGGATGGCAAGGTAGAGACGCCGTTCAGTTACCCATCCTCTCGCGCGAACTACCTTCTATCGATAACACAACATAAAGTACGGCGTCTCTTTTAGCCTCGAGTGTGCACGGACAGCCAAAGCACGGCGGATGGCAAGGTAGAGACGCCGTTCAGTTACCCATCCTCTCGCGCGAACTACCTTCTATCGATAACACAACATAAAGTACGGCGTCTCTTTTAGCCTCGAGTGTGCACGGACAGCCAAAGCACGGCGGATGGCAAGGTAGAGACGCCGTTCAGTTACCCATCCTCTCGCGCGAACTACCTTCTATCGATAACACAACATAAAGTACGGCGTCTCTTTTAGCCTCGAGTGTGCACGGACAGCCAAAGCACGGCGGATGGCAAGGTAGAGACGCCGTTCAGTTACCCATCCTCTCGCGCGAACTACCTTCTATCGATAACACAACATAAAGTACGGCGTCTCTTTTAGCCTCGAGTGTGCACGGACAGCCAAAGCACGGCGGATGGCAAGGTAGAGACGCCGTTCAGTTACCCATCCTCTCGCGCGAACTACCTTCTATCGATAACACAACATAAAGTACGGCGTCTCTTTTAGCCTCGAGTGTGCACGGACAGCCAAAGCACGGCGGATGGCAAGGTAGAGACGCCGTTCAGTTACCCATCCTCTCGCGCGAACTACCTTCTATCGATAACACAACATAAAGTACGGCGTCTCTTTTAGCCTCGAGTGTGCACGGACAGCCAAAGCACGGCGGATGGCAAGGTAGAGACGCCGTTCAGTTACCCATCCTCTCGCGCGAACTACCTTCTATCGATAACACAACATAAAGTACGGCGTCTCTTTTAGCCTCGAGTGTGCACGGACAGCCAAAGCACGGCGGATGGCAAGGTAGAGACGCCGTTCAGTTACCCATCCTCTCGCGCGAACTACCTTCTATCGATAACACAACATAAAGTACGGCGTCTCTTTTAGCCTCGAGTGTGCACGGACAGCCAAAGCACGGCGGATGGCAAGGTAGAGACGCCGTTCAGTTACCCATCCTCTCGCGCGAACTACCTTCTATCGATAACACAACATAAAGTACGGCGTCTCTTTTAGCCTCGAGTGTGCACGGACAGCCAAAGCACGGCGGATGGCAAGGTAGAGACGCCGTTCAGTTACCCATCCTCTCGCGCGAACTACCTTCTATCGATAACACAACATAAAGTACGGCGTCTCTTTTAGCCTCGAGTGTGCACGGACAGCCAAAGCACGGCGGATGGCAAGGTAGAGACGCCGTTCAGTTACCCATCCTCTCGCGCGAACTACCTTCTATCGATAACACAACATAAAGTACGGCGTCTCTTTTAGCCTCGAGTGTGCACGGACAGCCAAAGCACGGCGGATGGCAAGGTAGAGACGCCGTTCAGTTACCCATCCTCTCGCGCGAACTACCTTCTATCGATAACACAACATAAAGTACGGCGTCTCTTTTAGCCTCGAGTGTGCACGGACAGCCAAAGCACGGCGGATGGCAAGGTAGAGACGCCGTTCAGTTACCCATCCTCTCGCGCGAACTACCTTCTATCGATAACACAACATAAAGTACGGCGTCTCTTTTAGCCTCGAGTGTGCACGGACAGCCAAAGCACGGCGGATGGCAAGGTAGAGACGCCGTTCAGTTACCCATCCTCTCGCGCGAACTACCTTCTATCGATAACACAACATAAAGTACGGCGTCTCTTTTAGCCTCGAGTGTGCACGGACAGCCAAAGCACGGCGGATGGCAAGGTGAGAGACGCCGTTCAGTTACCCATCCTCTCGCGCGAACTACCTTCTATCGATAACACAACATAAAGTACGGCGTCTCTTTTAGCCTCGAGTGTGCACGGACAGCCAAAGCACGGCGGATGGCAAGGTAGAGACGCCGTTCAGTTACCCATCCTCTCGCGCGAACTACCTTCTATCGATAACACAACATAAAGTACGGCGTCTCTTTTAGCCTCGAGTGTGCACGGACAGCCAAAGCACGGCGGATGGCAAGGTAGAGACGCCGTTCAGTTACCCATCCTCTCGCGCGAACTACCTTCTATCGATAACACAACATAAAGTACGGCGTCTCTTTTAGCCTCGAGTGTGCACGGACAGCCAAAGCACGGCGGATGGCAAGGTAGAGACGCCGTTCAGTTACCCATCCTCTCGCGCGAACTACCTTCTATCGATAACACAACATAAAGTACGGCGTCTCTTTTAGCCTCGAGTGTGCACGGACAGCCAAAGCACGGCGGATGGCAACCAGCGCGTTCTGGATGCCGGGCTTGAGAAAAAGACGTTCTGCAGTTCTCGTCCTGCCACGGACTATGCGGAGAGACACTGAGGGAGAGGATTAGAGGAAAGCGGGGCGGAGGACGTCAGAGGCCCGAGCTCTGATTCGAACGATTAGCGGGTAGACGCAGAGCTGGCTTTGTATACTTACTGCTCGAACATTACCGTCCAACGCTGGACACGGCGTTCGGCGTACATACGGGTTCGAACAGTGAGTATAGAGATACAAACTAAGCTAACTTTGCGTCCACCCCAATCGTTCCAATCAGAGCTTGGTGCACTGACATCCCCGTGCGCTTATCTCCTGCTCCCTCTGAGTTCCTATCCACAGAGTTGAAACACGGGCATCTATTGTGCGAGTGCTCGTTTGGGTGGGGGAATTCTTTTGCCGGTGGTTGGGCTGTGGGTACTAAAACTAAAGCGCGAAAGCGGAATCCGTAAGTTGGCTAAGTTGGTGATATTGTGTAAAAAGTCGCATTTAATATCGTCGTTACATGGTTAGACGCTTTTTCAAAACTTATTTACTCGCTGTAGATGATACCTTCTGCCAAGGTAGTGCCTCTGCAAGCCGGGGTCTTTAACGTGCATCACACAGCAATGATACACCACAAGATGACGGTACGATGCTCCTCCAGATTGAAACAGTTGGTTATTGAACCCAAGATCCCTGACATTTATGCTAGGCTATTTCGAGATACACCTTTAGCGTTAGAAAACGAAGCCAACGAAGCGACGGTGTCGTAGGCTAGAAAGGGGGGGGGGGCGTGCAATCGCTCGTTTCACCTAGTGACCAAGAGTGGTTCCATGCTTTCTGTCTCACGTGTGACATGGTTCATCACAGTGATATCATCTGTAAGTTGGCAGCGGCAATACAATGAAGGAGAACACTAATTTCTTTAGGAACAAAGTTCCAATGTGAAGCGGAGCGAGGAAGAACATACAAAACAAAAGAAGGTATCGTATTCCAATTTACAGCTGAACGATACCTCTACACGGAGAAATAAAATGCCCATCTGTCCAATTTTGTATTTTTTTCTTTCCTGTATGCTGCGTTTCATGGGCATGAATCGCGGGACCAGTCCTCCATACCGACGAGGTGCCTGAGTACCCCTCGGGCCAACTGCTCGTGCACTCCGCTCCCGTCATCTGTTCCACTTCCTTCTTTTTTATGAATATATGTAACGACAACGATAAATACTGAGACTAATATTGTCACGAATGACAAGTGATGAGGCGGTGAATAACTGAGTAAACTAAACGTTTAATCGGGCGAACTTGTGCCCAAACATAAAGAAGGAAACAAAAGATAACAGCAGAGCGTCGCGGGCGTCGAAGTCGGCGAAAGAGCAGAGTCGAACGCTGGGGCGAAACTGACTGCCGCTCGCCACGCGGAGCCCCTTTGTACACGCGTGGGCTTCTCGAACAATCGGCGTAGAAGGTTCGCGCATAGAACATTCTAACCTCGAACATGCGACAGAGTTCTCGAATTTACCAGAACATTACATTAGATGTCAACAAAAAGGCGTCCCCGCGGCCAGGAATCGAACCCTGGCTTTTCGCGTGGGAGGCAGGCGCTATAACCGTTAGGCCACGCGCGCGCTGCCTACTTAGCAAGGTGCGCGCGCGGCATTACTCCCCTCTTTAAAAAGTGCATCGCCTCGATGCAGCACAAAACAAAACAAAATAAAAAAGAACGATAAACAAGAGTCCTTTGGAGCACATAAAGTCCACAGTCCTATCGAGCGTAGTACGGCTTCAGGCGCACGACGTGGACGACCTCAGGTCGTGGTGGGCGGCGTGACGATGTTCGTGTTCCGTCGGGCATCACCTCGTAGTTCAGCTCCCCGAGGCGACGAAGTACCTTGTACGGTCCAAAGTACCGTTTCAGCAGTTTCTCACTAAGGCCGCGGCGACGGATGGGCGTCCACACCCACACCCTGTCTCCGGGCTGGAATTGGACGTCCCTGCGACGAAGGTTGTAGCGGCCCGCGTCGGCGCGTTGCTGGTCTTGGATCAGGAGTCGGGCGAGCTGGCGGACTTCTTCGGCCCGTTGAGCAACCACCTGGGCGTCGTCGCTTTCATTGTCAGCGGGCTCATGGGGCAGCATCGCGTCCAGCATGGTCGTTACTTTCCGACCATGTACCAGCTGGAAAGGTGTGAATCCTGTGGTCTCTTGCACCGCCGTATTGTAGGCGAACGTGACGTAGGGCAACACCTCGTCCCACGTCTTGTGCTCTACGTCGACGTACATAGAAATCATGTCGGCGATTGTCTTGTTGAGTCGCTCTGTCAGCCCGTTGGTCTGTGGGTGGTACGCAGTAGTACGACGATGGCTGGTGTGACTGAGCCGGAGGATTTCTTGGGTCAGCTGTGCCATGAACGATGATCCGCGATCTGTAATCAGAACTTCGGGAGCGCCGTGCCGGAGGACGATGGATTCGATGAAAAACTTGGCGACTTCAACAGCCGTCCCTGAAGGAAGGGCTTTCGTTTCTGCGTACCGCGTGAGATAATCTGTGGCGACGATTATCCACCGGTTTCCCAGGGTCGACGGCGGAAAAGGACCAAGTAGATCCATTCCGATCTGCTGGAACGGTGTAGTTGGCGGAGGAATCGGCTGCAGGAGACCTGCCGGCTTCGTCGGCGGTTTCTTGCGTCGCTGGCACTCGTGGCAGGATCGGGTGTAAAGGTGGACGGTCTTGGGGAGCTTTGGCCAGTAATACTTTTCACGAATACGGGCCAGTGTCCGGCTGTAACCAAGGTGCCCGGACGTCGGGTCGTCATGACATGCTTGAAAAATCTCCTCTCGAAGGTCGGCCGGGATTACCAGTAGCCACGGCGAGTTGTTGTTTCCGAAGTTCTCTTTGTAGAGCACACCCTTTCGAATGGCGAAAGTCGGCAGGGTTCGTGAAAAAACACGGGGCACGGTACTCCCGCCCCCTTCCAGGTGCTCGATTAATGCTCGCAGCTCAGGATCGTCCCGTTGACGTCGTGCCATGTCGTCGGTTTTGACTGCTCCTAGGAAGCACTCGTCGTCACTGTCGTCGCTGCAGCCGGAAGGGGTTTCGACGGGGGCTCTGGAGAGGCAGTCGGCGTCGCTGTGCTTGCGGCCTGACTTGTAGACCACAGTCATGTTGAACTCTTGTAGTCGGAGACTCCATCGAGCGAGGCGTCCCGACGGGTCCTTGAGGTTCGCAAGCCAGCAAAGCGAGTGGTGGTCCGTCACCACGCGGAACGGGCTCCCGTACAAGTATGGACGAAACTTCGTGATTGCCCAGACGACCGCAAGGCATTCTTTCTCAGTCGTGGAGTAATTTTTCTCCGCCTTGGACAGTGTCCGACTTGCGTAGGCGATGACTCTCTCGATGCCTTCTTGCACTTGGACCAGTACTGCGCCGAGTCCCGCGTTACTTGCGTCTGTGTGAATCTCGGTTTCCGCATCCTGATCGAAATGACCAAGCACAGGAGGAGTCTGGAGTCGTTGTTTCAACTCGTCGAATGCCTGCTGCTGCTCCTCGCCCCATTCGAACTTCTCGGCGTCCTTCGTCAGGTTTGTGAGCGGTGCGGAAATTTTAGCGAAATCCCGGACGAAGCGTCGATAGTAGGCACAAAGTCCAATGAATCTTCGCACGGCCTTCTTGTCTGTCGGCGCTGGAAATGCCGCGACGGCGCGAGTCTTCTCGGGGTCTGGGCGGACGCCTTTGTTACTAACCACGTGGCCCAGAAACTTCAGTTCGTCATAGGCGAACCGGCACTTTGACGGCTTGAGTGTGAGTCCGGCGGTCTGAATGGCTTGGAGAACAGCTCGGAGTCGTCGCAAGTGCTCGTCGAAGTCACTTGAAAACACCACGACGTCGTCAAGGTAGACAAGACAGCTCTGCCACTTCAGCCCTGCCAGTACTGTGTCCATGACACGCTGGAACGTTGCCGGCGCCGTGCATAGGCCGAAAGGCATGACCTTAAACTCGTACAGGCCATCTGGCGTAACGAAAGCTGTCTTCTCTCGGTCCCGTTCGTCGACTTCAATCTGCCAGTAACCGCTCTTCAGGTCCATCGATGAAAAGTATCGAGAGTGGCGCAGGCGGTCTAGCGTGTCATCGATTCGGGGGAGTGGATAGACGTCTTTCTTCGTTACCGCGTTCAGCTGCCGGTAGTCCACGCAGAACCTAAGCGTCCCGTCCTTCTTCCTAACCAGCACGACTGGAGAGGCCCACGGACTGCTTGAAGGCTGGATTATGTCGTCGTTCAGCATTTCTTCCACTTGCTGTTGGATGACCTCCCGTTCTTTTATGGAGACTCGGTACGGCGATCGGTGCACAGGGAGCGCGTCGTCGTCGGTGACGATGCGATGCTTCGCAACGGTGGTTTGGCGCACCTTCGACGACGTCGCGAAGCAGTTGCTATATTCGGCGAGGAGGTCACTCAGCTGCCGTCGTTTCGGGCCTGGAAGCTTGGGGTCAATGTCAAGCTGCGCTGGCGGCGTAATGTCTTGCTGAGGTGGCGATGATTCTTCATCAAACGCGGCGATTTCGGCGGAGTTCCAAAGTTCCTCGACCTGGCCCACAGCGGCACCTTTTGTGAGGTGTTGCGTTTCTTGTCGGAAGTTTGTCACGAGGACAACGGTGCGCCCATCCTGAAGTTTAGTCACTCCTCTTGCGACGCCTATTCCTCTTCCCAGGAGCAATTGAAGGTTGCCTTCAAGAACAACTTCGCCGCAGGTAGCTGCATCGGTCACGACGGGTACGACAACACTTGATCGTGGCGGCAGGTTCACGTGGGCGGCAGCGACTCGGACGGTGGCTGACGCTGTTTGGGGTTTTTCTGAATTCGGAACAGGCTTGCGCAGCGTCAATCTGTTCTCACCAAGGTCGATGATGGCGCCGTATTCACACAGAAAGTCCATGCCGAGGATGACGTCTCTGGAACAGTCTTGTAGAACGACGAACTTCACAGGGCACGTCTCACCGTGGATCTCGACTCGAGCGGTGCATCTTCCGACTGGGGTAATGAGGTGTCCTCCGGCGGTTCGTATTAGAGGTCCATCCCACGGCGTCATGACTTTTCGAAGGCGGCGGGAGAGCCTCCCACTCAAGACTGAGTAGTCTGCTCCGGTGTCTACGAGTGCTGATGCGTCGTGGCCGTCGATGGCGACGTTTAGGTTGTTGGACACCGTTGCAGGGGCGTCGTTGGGATGCGTGGCGTCGAGAGAGTGGGAGCGCTCCGGCGTTCTTGGAGGCTCTTTACTTGAGTCGTCTTCGGCAACGGCACCTCCGGGCGTTGCCGCACTTAGTTTTCCTGACGAGATAGGGGGACAGGCTGTCACGGCGCGACCGACGGAAAGGCGATGCGGGACTTCGGGGGATGGAGAACGGGAACCTCGTGGTACTGTTGGCGCTGGTGACGGAGGGCGACGGAGGTATTCCTCGATGTCTCTTGGCCGTTCTCCAAAACGAGGTCGATGGTCGTTTGGCGCGAATCCTCGAAGGCCGAGCTGGCGGTAGGGGCACCTTCGGTAAACGTGGTCAGCCTCCCCGCAGTGAAAGCACACCGGACGTCCGTCATCCGTGCGCCACACGTCGGTCTTTCGAGGTCCACGCTGCTCTTGGCGCGGAGTGTACTGCGGCGAAGAGACTTCTCGTCGGGGTGCAGCTGGGTACTGCCGGGTGACAGGAGGCTGCGGACGACGAACAACTGCGGCGTAGGTCACAGCTGGTGGTTCCGGTGCGGCGTCGGCGAGAACGTCTGGCTGGAGCGCTTGCTGGACCTCTTCTCGAACAATCTCGGCGATCGAGAGTGAAGCTGGACGTTCGGCGGCCGGTAGCAGCTTCTTCAGCTCTTCACGGACGATGTCCCGGACTATCTCGCGGATGTCCGTGTTGTTCCAGCCGGAAGACGAAAAGGCAGCGACGCCGGGACCTCGGTGATAGTGGGCGGCACGAGCTTGAAGGGCACGTTCGATGTTGGTGGCCTCCGTGATGAAGCCTTCGACGGTGGTAGGCGGGCTCTGAACAAGGCCTCCGAAGATGTTTTCTTTTACGCCGCGCATCAAGACCCGCAGCTTTTTCTCTTCGGAAGCGTTTGGGTCGGCGCGATTCATCAGGTGGAGAACGTCTTCGACGAAGCTTGTGACGCTCTCAGTCTGCCCTTGGTTTCTCGCTCGCAGGAGTTCTTCGGCACGCTGTCGTCGCTGTTGGTTGGCAAAGCTGCGTCGCAGCTCGCCCTGGAATTCTTCCCACGACGAAATCGACGCTTCGTGGTTTTCAAACCAGGTGCGTGCCGTGCCTTCCAGAGCGAAGTACACATTTTGAAGGCACTGCTCCGGTGTCCATCGGTTATGGCGGGCCACTCGTTCGTAATGTTGTAGCCAATCCTCAACGTCCTCGTGGTTCTCCCCGTGGAATGGCGTCGGAGTCCGGGGTGCAACGGGCAGGTATACGACGGCAGGAGCGGCCGCGGTCTCCGACTGGTCGGCCATCGTCGTCCTCCCTGTCTGCCTGGTCCTGGGTGGCAAGGGTCCTAATTCCGGGGGTAGGCCAAGGTTCCGGCGGCTCAATCGGATCCCGGTCTGGTCCTCGTTGGGTTCTTGGGGGCTTGGGTTCGGACTTGCACCGCGGGAACTTGGAGGAGCGCTGAACGGACATGCGGTACCCCGCACCTCCACCAAAATGTCACGAATGACAAGTGATGAGGCGGTGAATAACTGAGTAAACTAAACGTTTAATCGGGCGAACTTGTGCCCAAACATAAAGAAGGAAACAAAAGATAACAGCAGAGCGTCGCGGGCGTCGAAGTCGGCGAAAGAGCAGAGTCGAACGCTGGGGCGAAACTGACTGCCGCTCGCCACGCGGAGCCCCTTTTGTACACGCGTGGGCTTCTCGAACAATCGGCGTAGAAGGTTCGCGCATAGAACATTCTAACCTCGAACATGCGACAGAGTTCTCGAATTTACCAGAACATTACATTAGATGTCAACAAAAGGCGTCCCCGCGGCCAGGAATCGAACCCTGGCTTTTCGCGTGGGAGGCAGGCGCTATAACCGTTAGGCCACGCGCGCGCTGCCTACTTAGCAAGGTGCGCGCGCGGCAATATATTATTTAATAATCACACGCACTGCCTGAGCCCTTTATTCATCAATAAACCATGTCAATATTCATTAGCGGACAGAGCAAAAAAGACACGGATAATTATGATTATAAAGGCGTCAACGCCCAGCTCCACGATATCCAGAACATTATGAATCATCTGTTTTTGGCCTCCCAGCTGGTGGCACCACAAAACATCAAAACAGTTTTTCGTGACTTTTAAGTTGCCTATACATTTCCAAATGAGCTACTCCGGATATCAATTACTAGAGAAGTAACATAAAGTATTGTATGTTTATTTCATACAACCCCGTGGAGACGCTGCGACACAACTATTTTCTCTGCTCCAACCATTTGCTCAACTGAGTTCTGTTTCGCGTAGCCCAATGATTTACTGTTGTGCGACCGAATCGCAAATCGACATCAGGGAATGCTTCTGGTGTGTTTTCGTCAGATGCGCAGCGAAGATACGCTAAGCACCGCGTGGAAGAACAAGATACCATGGGGGAACCTTGCTGTGAACGATAAATATCTATCTACGCTTGTGTACTGAAGGTAATTTAAACTGAAAGATTATGTACCGGGATACCGCGTAAAAACCTAGTCCCTGGAGCCGTGCTCACTGTGTACGATGGGTCTTCGAAGGACGTAATGTCTGGACCCAAAGAGGCCGACGAAAACCCGTTTTTAAGCAGTCGGCATCTCCCTCGAAATGCAGAAGGCGAAAGACGTCAGTTGGCTTCCCGGAAAAATTGTGAACAGACCGAACTGGACGAACCAAACGGCTCTCAGTCTCAAGCATGCGCTCCCGTACCTTTGACTACATAGCAACAGAAATATGTTGCGAGCTGCTCCCGGCCACCCAGTGGCGCTTTGACCCAACTCTATGTCAGTGCCGCACTGCAGCCATAGGTGCTTTTATGCCTCACTGAAGAGGTCATAAGACAGCGAGCGTGAATCCCGTCCGGCTTTGACACGGCAAGAAACCGGAATTTCTTTTTCGCCGCCTCGTTCTCTTACATACGTATACGTGTGTTTATTGGACAATAAACGAACAGATAAATTACCCAGGCCCGCAAAAGCATGTGTGACCTTGTGGACTGTGAGGATTATCACAGTCACACGCCTATGTAGCTAATACGTATAGCACATTTTAAGCTCGGAAATTCCTGAAATGTTGTTATTTCTTTCATAGAACTCATACAAATGTTGTTGTTTTTTTGCATTTATGGTTGGAGTTTTTGGTCTCAAAATCTGCTCGCATTTCACAGACTCACCAGCAATCACGACACACTTTCAAGCAATTGGTTCTTTGCTCGTGGTGTGCGCGCCCGTTCACTGCGAAATTCTCCCGAACTGGTAATCTCAGAAAATGCTATACTGGTTACGAACATGAACCCGAATATTGGCCTACAGACTGATTGCTACCCAGTTCAGTTCGAGTAACGGAGTGCTCGTATTCAATATGTGAGCTTATTTGGATGACGAGCTTAAAAGTCGATACAGAAGAAAGCTTCCGCGAAAAAGGGACAAAAAAATAGGAATTTCTCATTTTCGCACCTGTAAAGTAAAAACCATATATTACTCTCCTCCCACGCTAGTTTCTTTTCTCCAACGAGTATGCTGTTGGTAAAATTCAAATTCGCTACAGTAAAAAGTTATATTAATGTATCTTTAACGGCTACGACTAGCAGCGTTGGCTAACGCTGACAAAACAGCAATGACGCCCGTGAATTCAAATGAAGATCACTTGTAGGCCATCGGTTTCGTCTGTTCATCAACTCGGGCTGTCTCTGCCAAGCAGTCACACCCGGTTGATGAAGGCCAACAATGTGATTAATTGAACTCTACTCCTTTTCACCACAAGTAAAAAGCAAGTTCTGCGCATTATTCATACATCGCGTGAAGTCGTTCTTACAAGGTTTGGTTATCGGAGGAAGAAGCGATGTTTCCGGCGTTCAAAACATTTACGTCTCAATGTGATAACATAAACCTAATCGAATATGCACCTACATATATCTTAATACTCCACATAAAGTGCGCAATAGACCGATCTCACTGAGCGTTCCACGCATACGTGACGCCGCCATAACTGTAGTTTCTAGAAGGCAGCCGCCAGTGCACGAGACAGCTCGTGCCGCCTCGTGCTCTCTCTCAGCGAGGTTGTCGTGCGTGCAGAAAGACTACAGAGCCCACGATGCAAGGCAGCAGGGGTGGCGTAACGAAGCTGGCTGTGAGATCGGTCTATTCGCCATGCTCCGAGCCCAGCTGTAATTTTCTTTTCTGTTTCTGAGGTGAAAACGAGTATAGTTGTTTCTTATTTTTAAAAACATAATGTATAAAATCGTCGAAAACAAGAAATACCAAGACAAAGTAACACAGAACAGGGCGCCTGTTGTTGTCTTATTTTGTCTTGGTCTTTGTTGTTTTCAGTGCTTTATAATTTTTAAACTATGACAAACGAAACGTGTGCATACCTAATCTGGCATGCCCACGGAATACCCCGATGTATGACACGTCGTCTCTGTAAGTGCTAATTCATGTCATAGAGGCATTAAGTTGGGCTAGTTCGTGTATGTTGTGAGAAAATAGAAACAGTAGTCAAATAGATAAAATGAACAAGTAACAAAGTTCATACACAAGGCGCAGACCGACAACAAGATTTCTTCTTTTTAAGAGGAACGTGGAAATAAGTTATTCGGACGATTGTCAGCGTCTAGTGTGTGCTCTTTTTCCTTTGTGTCCTTCGTCCATTTCACCATTGTTTTGCTAGACAAAACGCCCTGTCCAGGAAGACAGGCTGTGGGTTCCATGAAAGGGGGAGGGGGAGGGAGGTTCATATGGAGGCTCGTTGGGTTCGAGTTGCAAACCTCACGTAAGCCGAACTTAAAACCAACGTTGCCCCCCTCCTCCCCCCTCCGTCGCCTCCAATCCAGTTTTGTGCTTCTTAAGGACCACTTCCACCAGAGAAACTACGGGCCATTGGAGTTTCGACACTGTCACCGACCACTCATCAGTGACCACGTGACTGGCCGCTCGCAGGTGCCTGTGCTGCTGGTGGCCTGCCTGGAACTGCTCGCCTTCGTCTGGGGCTACGGCACGGACCGCCTGGTCTTCGACGTGGCCTTCATGCAGCAGGTGGCGCTGGCGCGGTCCCTGGTACGCCGCTGGCGTCGGGTGTCTCCGCTGGCGTCCCTGGTTGCTGCCGCCGTCTCCCTGACCGCCGTGCACGTCTACGTGGACGAGATGCAGTCCATGGGCAGGCCCCTGCGGTTCGCAGCCATCGCCATGGTCGTGCTGGCCGTGGCCGCCGTGCCCCCGCTCGTCGTCACCTGGCTCCTCGAAAATAATTGGGTGCGACTCCTACGCACTTGCGCGCTCGTCCAATACCCTGATCACACGACGCTAGTGTCAGATGTTTCAGGTGATAGCCTGATATGCGAACCTTCTACGTACCTTTCTTGCTCGTGTTGGTGTGACCGCATGACGTCGCAATGTCACCTGATGACCATCTTGGTGTCACGTGGGATCATGCAACATGACATCATGATGTCACGTAACGCGATAATTGACATCGCCAAATCGTGTTGTATTTCCCGTGACGTCGTAGTGTCATGGCGACACGTGAAGAATGACACGCTAAATTTGTCTCGCTGAATCCCATGACGTAACGGTGTCATAGGATTCACGAATCACGGAACTCATTGTCGCGTGACGTCATGGCGTTTTGTGATGTCGGTCTGATGACGTCATAATGGGACAACATATATTTACGCGACGTGACGTCACCATTCCCCCGCTAAATTTAACGGAGAAATATCCGAAAAAATATCGTAAGGGTGCAGGCGAGCTGGTGAATCTTAACCATGTTGAATTAACCTGAGACTGGGGTAGAGAGGAAACATCAAAACGTAGAAGAGACAGAAACTAGAGAGGAATAGCGATAGAAGGTGATCCTGGTACAAACCTTATCAAGTGCTATTGCACTTTCATTGCATTTGACGGAATGTATAAGCTAGACAATTTTTCACGCCTTCTACAGGAAGACAGCGCGGAACAAAACTTTAACACGAGTACCGCGTCAGCGTTCCGCTCGGACACATGTGCAATCTCTGCCCGCGCTAGCCTCCGGGAGATGAAATCGTTAATCCAGCACTTGCGGCCGGCCTCGGTATTTAGGAGGTACTGACCGTAGAATCAATATAATATTCGCGAGGGACAGGTTCGATGAATTTGGGCCACTTTGGAACGGCGGGGCATAGACACGGACATGGGCGGTCCCATTTGGCGGTCCTGGTGGGCCCATACCGCTGGCGAAGCCTTAATATGCACAACGAATCAGCGAAAGATCCCCTGTAAGGTGATGTTTCGCTGCCTCTTGTGCCTTGTTCTTTTCTAGCAAAACATGGGAATCGCGCAGCGTATAAAACTAAATGAAGTTTACAAGCGCTCGAGCAGCTTCAGCTCGTCGCGGGAAAGCGAACTCGCCTACCTTTTCGTATGCGCTCTTTCTCCGCTCCTCTGTCCCTCTCTTTCTCGTTCTTTGACTCTCGGGACCGCCGATGTCAGCGCCCAGGGTTTGCCGCATTCTGCTCCCGTGTTTACCCCTCTGGTGTTCACTCGTCACACGATGCTTGTAGTCTGTGGCAGGTTAAGAGTGAAGGGGAAGCTCCTCCCACCTGTCTCAACTTTAGCAAAGCGAACGCTGTAGAGGAGGCGACCTCCTCCCCACCGTTCGCTCCGCTGAAGTGGAAACGGGTGGGAAAAGCTTCCATTTTACTCTTAACCTCTCACGGACAATGGCTAGAAATGAACTTGCTTGCTTACGGCGTTTCTTACTCGCCTTCTTATATCCAAATTTTAGTGTATTAGAAATAATATACGATTATCGTAATTTATTTGAATGTGACAACTTCGGTACATTCAATCTGTGAAATGACTACTTGAAGTTGACACTGAAAATTGTAAGGCTCGGAAATGAACGAAAGCGAAGAGGTAGGAAAATTCGAGACATATGTCCCTTTTTTATTTTTGTTAATTTAGTGCTGGTCACCGAAATTCTTCCTGAAGCAAAACTAACTGTCAACGAGAGAAATAATATTCACTACTTAGGACTTTTTCTGACAAGAAAACTTGCTAAAAACTAAAGATCATTACCAAATGGTCGATAAAATAACATTCCAAAGGTTTTCTCATTGATTTATGAATATTATAACTTGGCGTCGATTTATCAATATATTTCGACAATCCCCCCTCCCCCCCAAAAAAAAAAAAAAAGAAACCTGGTTAAAAGCAATTTCTTTGCGATAATTTGACATTTATAAAAGTTGTATGCGGCTGTCCTGCGTATAACTGGCTATATAATAATTTGAATATTCAATAAAATCGGAGCCATCCATTCTAAGTCGGTTCCCTTCAATTAAATCTTCCGTGTGTTCAGTGATGCCTTCGCGCTTGTTTCTGGTGTGTAATGTGCGCATTACTTACAGCTTCCAGTTTTAACTTTTTCTTTTTTATAGAGAACCACTTTCTAGCAGAGCCTAACTCGCATTTCCGGTGCATGCGTGGTGTGACGTGGCAGAGTGCTTCGAACAAGGTAGCAGAACTGAAGAGGATGGAGCTACTCTTTTCACATTTCGCCCTGTCGCTCAGCGGGCTCCATTGGCTACCTGCCAACTACCCGAGTTGAAATCCACCTGTGCGTGCCGACCCGAGTGATGGCGTGTCCACACGCTCCATATATATGCAATGCCACCTAAAAGACCCCGGCCCGTGCAATACGTTCATCGTTATTAAGTTCCCTATCCGTCCCAAGCGGCAAACATGCCGAAGCTCGACGAGAGTTGACGCAATGCGGCGAGACGCGTCCGACTTGGCGTCGCCCGCGCTAATGTCGCGCTCATTGTGTGACGCTGGAAGACGCGCCGTCGACGACGCTGACGCCATGGTAGGCGAGCCGCTGATACACCAGTGATGACGTTTGGGAGGAAAGGCCCTGTCTTCTATGTGCTATTGCTCCCTCATCCCCGTCTGTGCATCCTCCGTGTCGTCGCGAGAAAAAAGACTCGTGAAGACGAGACGTCGACGCGCTCAGGAAGGCGGATAGCGAACGCGAACGTCGGTTGCCTTTCTCGTGAAATGCGAGTCTGCATATGGTGGTCGGGTCAATCAATCGAGGTGTAGCAGCAATTCTTTTTAAATCGATAGCTACGTAATAGTAACCTCCTCTGACCTTGCTCGCTTGTGTTTGAATTAGTCGCACCCAAGCAATGTCATGGAAGAGTGTGTGAGCAACAAAAGCCAGCTGTTGGTTGGACTACTTACGGCGCGCGACCAGCGCCGCACGGAGTGGGCGGGGGTACCCTAACCGTAACACATTCCTCTCCCCCTCCCCTCTGCAGCGTAGGAACGAGAGGCTCGTAATAGGGTAGGTACTCCGTATTAGTAGAATAATCTAGTAGGCGCGGAGGTATTTCACGATCAGGCACCATGCCCCTAAAGAAGAGGTGCATGGACGACGAGCCTTTTTTTTTGTACATTCCCAATTGCTTCACCGTGCTCCATATTGCATGTTATTTTAATAGCAAGTGCTACTCGTTGAAAATCCCCTCAAGTGCTGTCGGGCATTCGTTCCATTTACCCAAACGCCAAAGCCAAGTGTTATCTTCCCCGTGCAGGACGTGGAGCTCTCCCTTCTCCCTTGCGCCCACTGGGGTCCACGGGAGCCGCAGCAGTTCCGGGCGTACCACGAGGCCATGAAGACGTCCAGCCTGCCGGCGCAGAAGAAGGTGCATCGCACCGACCGCAAGGAGACCGTGGCAGAGCGCTTCACCCTTTACCTCGTCCGGCACAGCCCTAAGTACGTGGGCAGGTTCATCCGCCCAGCCGCTACGGACCGCAAAGTGGCGGATACCACCGCCGACCAGGACCCAGCCCAGCCACGGAGGAGCCCGTTCCCGTGCGAATAGAACGATCGTACGCTCTAAAAACAGGTCTCTGAGTTGACTTTCTTTCAGAACACAAGTCACCCAATCACAACGAACAATAGAAATATCACAGCTAATCAGGAAGCTCGGAATTCGATTAGACCGACAAACTTCGATGTGCGCAGGGCAAATGAGTGCGACCTTCCACTCGCCCTTTGATCCTGCCCACATCGTAATTTGCAAATCTAATCGCATTCTTGGTTTCGTCATTCGCAAGGACCCTTCTATTCTTGGTCGTGATTGGTTCTCTTCGTGTTCTGTGGGAACGTCAGGTCATAGACTCTTTTAGAGTGTGCAATGTCACAACGGGGCCTCCTAGTGCCGAATGTTTTACAACCCCAGCCGGAGAACAGCACGGGCTTCAGATTGCGCGCGATTGCAGCGCCAGCCTCGGTGAATGTGTACAGGACTCCCAGGCGAACGTTGACGCAGCAAGTTTGTCCAATCCGTGACTCACGCTGGCCTCCGGCAAGTGACGTGGGAACTGCTGCACTACAGCCTTGTTTGCTAGGATGTGTCGGTAGTACCACTATCCTAGAGGAACCCCAACAATTGTGCTCGTTTTCCTGGGACCGGATATCATTGACGAGAATCGAAAAACCAAAGGGTACTCGCGTCTCCTTCTTTAATATTTAGATCGAGTGATTTTCTTTATAAATACATCGATGCTTTAGGCACAATGCGACATGTTGCTCATATGTTTTTTTTTTATTTGAACATACTATCGAACCCTTACGGAATGAATATAGGAGTAGGGTACATAATTAAGGATATCACGTTATATGTAACAGCCCAACTATCACAGTCCGGGCTGCCTTGCACCAAGACATGCACAATAGATAAATCAAACAGGTGCAATACCCACAATAGTAATACAACAAACACAACCTTTGCCGCTATCAAACATCAGAAATAAGAAATGCGAATACATCCAGGCTACGTGCACTTACAACAATTCCTGGTAGCTGATTCAAATCCCTCGCTGTCTGCAAGAATAATGAGTATTTAAAGCATTCCTTAATAAACCTTTCTTTCACGTGCCTTCCGTGCTTATTCCTTGTTATTCGCGACGTGTCTTTACTTATATAGTGGTGCTTGTCAACATAGAGCAAGTTGTTAATAATGCTGTAAAATGATTTCACCTGTTTTTTTTTGTTTTTTTCCTGCCGAGTTGGATTATTGGTAAATAGGCTCTGCTGTACAGGAATGAAACCGATTCCTGTCTCCGATACCAAGAGTACATGAAACGCAATGCCCGTCGTTGTTCGCTTTCCAATTTTTACTCAAGCTTTTTACGTACGGATCCCAGACTTTACACGCATATTCCAGTATTGGGCGCACGAACATCTTGTATGCGATCAGCTTACTTTCCAGTGAAGGAAGCTTGAGCGCATTCTGATAAATCCTAATCTTTTGTTGGCTTTGCCAATAACGTTATCAACGTGCTTTGTCCATCTAAGATCTGAAGTTATGGTGATACCAAGATACTTATATTAAGTAACATTGGTAAAACGACTCCCTACAGTGTGTACTTAAACGCCAAAGGTCGATGCTTGCGCGTTATGGTCATGCACACGGTTTTTGGTGTGTTTCATGGCATTTGGCATTTCGTACACCAATCATTTATTTTAGAGAAATACTCATTCAACCTAATCTGATCGGCGACAGAGTTGACTTCGGTATAAATATTAGTTATTTGCAAATAATCTTGTTTAAATATGCGGATCAACTCTAAGGTCGTTAATATATACCAGAAACAACACTGACCCAAGTACCGAGACTTGTGGTATACGCCCGATTCAACAAGACGTATTTCTAGCCTATTTCCGTCGATACTTACAAATTGCTTAGGATTAGTGAGAAATGACTCTATCCACTTAGAAAAGTTACTATGTCCCTATGTCGTGAAACAAAAGTAAATTTAATAGACCATTTGCTGTATTACCCAAGCATCAAGGAGAATGCAGGGATCGGTGTTCCACGCGCCACACGCGCATGCCTTCCCCGTATAAAAGATTCGAAGTAAATAACCAGAATAAAGCGTTGACGAACGCGCGTGCAAGATGCGATTTGTTTTAGGTATTTACTTTAGAAAAGTTAAAACTGCTGACGCCAGCACGTGCCGTGCGTGGAAGACCAATCCCTGCATCCTCCTTGATGCTTGGGTAATATAGCAAATGGTCTATTGGTAGTTTTTTATGACTTACCTTGTCAAACGCCCTCTTAATGTACTAGTCCCCTACAGTCAGCGGCTTCACAAATATAATGCACAGCTTCTACAAGCTGGGTCAGTGTCGATAGGCCCTCACAAAATCCATGTTGGTAATCGCTCAGCAACTTTTTACAATAAAGAAAGCACCTGATATGTTTGAAAACTGCATGCTGTAAAACTTTGCACGACGTTGAAGCCAAGGCAATGGGCCTATAGGAGACATATGTTGATTCGCTAGCCTTTCGGTATAGGAATTATTTTACTCATTTTCCAGTCCTCTAAAAAAATTCCCGTTGGCACCGATTTTTTTTAATTATAAAGAGGTGTTTGGATATTTATTCTACGTATTTCTTTAGAAAGGCATTGGGATTTCGTCTAGACCCATCAACTTGGAAGTTTCTATATTTAGTAAGAAATCCAGTATTCCTTCCACTGAATGTGCTAAATCATCCGCGTCTGGAAAGTCTTTAGGTAACCGAAACTTTATTGGTTCATTATCGTGTTTCCTGAAAACGCTTCAGAAGAATGATTAACCGGTTTGCAATGTCTTGCTTATCATTAGTAATGCCCTCCTCTGTACTTAACTGGGAAACAATTTTTCCTATACCGCTCAGTTGATGTCGATGATCTTAATTCTCCAAGTCTATGTTTCGGTTTCTGGCAAAGCAAAAGTGAACGTCGCACCCCTCGAAGCGTTCACGTCGTCGTTGCACACGACGCCCGGTAGCGTGCAGAATCCCACTTCAGCACGCTCTTGCGCCGAACAGGACAGCATCGGCGTCTGTGTGAAGAGCAAGAGCGGGATCGGCAATCCTGTCATCTCCGTGCCTCAACTGCCTTACTTTATTACACGTGTAATAAAATAAGGCAGTTGAGCTCTTTCCTACAGCTTTAACACCATAGTTGTCTCTGAAATCGCTTACCTTTTTTGTTTTGGTATCTAGTGGGTGTTTTGAGGATGTAATGAACACTGTCATTTTGGTTGATCTACGACTTCTAAATTTGTTTCTACGGTCATGTAGCTTTTATTTGACTCAATTTCTTTAAAGCGCACACAAATCAGAAAATATCGCCCGTAAGGGGATTAGAGTGTGCTTAGAGTCCAGCGAGCTTTTCTCCATTTTATTTCCGCCTCCGCTGAAAGGTGTCACCAAAGCAGCAATTCGGGGCAGGGGTGAGCTGCGCTGTGATGGCTTCGAAAACGAAGCAAATGATGGGGATATCGAGTGCAAATAAGCCTCTATTTTATTTCGGAATTCTATAAGAAAAAAAGACGGGAAAGGATCCCAACGGGGACTTTTAACAAACCGTTAGCTAGTTACAGGTACCTCACTACCGGAGCATTTCAAACATCCTTTTAAGCGCGCCCCCGCGGTCACGGTATCACCTCGACGCGCGCTTTAAAGCACACTTCAAAGGCTCCGCAAGTGCGGTACGCAGAACACGGTAACGGTTTGCTAAAAGTCATTAATATCGGTACCGCCGAAGTCGCTTGGAACGAATCCACCGGCCGATTTCGATGCACGATTGATACTTGGCATTTGGTGTCTCGAGCCCCATAAATACGTGTTTGTTAAAAATAAAACTACGAGTGCCAGGCGAATATTTACTGCAGCCTCTTAAATTCACTGCACAGTCAATTCAACAAAGCTCTAGAATGTTTCTGATTTGAAGGCTAGATTTGGCGCTATAAAAGATTAACATAACCGCGATAGCTCTTGCTAAGGTGCACTGACGGCACTTTAGCTCTTGCCGTTCCGCCGGCCGGGCAGCCTATTTTGGTTGATGCGTTCGCGAAGTCCCTTCACAGAGCTGCGGGCTGCGCGGTCAGTGAGGTAGGAATAGCTCGTATTAGCTGGGACCCCAAGAAAAGCAAAATAGTGCTTTCCCTCTATTTTAGTGCGCAGCTCTTAGACGCCCGTTTCCGGCTTGAGCGGCGTCGGCGTCGCCATCGGCGTAACCGCGCTTTACAGTATGAGAAACGTCCCATAATGCAACGCCCGGGTCTCACTCGTGGCCCGCGCGTTGCTTTATGGGACGTTTCCGATAATGACGTCATACGTTACATCACGTGTGACGTCACGAGGGTCCCGCGCGTTGCAATATGGGAAACGTCCCATGATGAATCGCGCGGATCACTCGTGACCCGCGCGTTGCATCATATGCCGATTTCCATGACGTCACATGGGACGTCACGAGGGTCACAAGTGACGTCACGACGATCACGAGTGACGTCACCAAAGACACTCGCGAAGGTCATGACCTTCACGAGTGACGTCACCAGGGTCACTTGGGCCAACGTTATTAGATTAGCTCAGTTACGGAACTGCTCATAGACGCTGCATGCACGAACAGTACCCCCCCCCCCCTCACTCACCACGACGCGCCGCTGGACGGCTGCTTTGGTAACTGCAGTGTATTCTATGGGAATCGGGATACGTACGTTTCGAAGCACGGCGTCTAGGTGGCGCTTCAGCTCTGCTCTTTGGAACGCACAGTTATGAAACGAAAATCTAGGTGGCGCTTCGAACGACGGCAGGCGGATTGAAGTGAGAGGGGGTACCCTCTCCGCGGGAGTTCCACAACTGAGGGTAATCTAGTAACGTTGACTAGGGCCACGAGTGACGTCACGAGGGAGAAGCAGAGGGGAGGAGAATGAGAGGAGAGGGAGGAGGAGGGAGGACGGGAGAAGGTGAGAGGAGGGGAGCAGGAGGGGCATACCCTCCTCTCCGTACCCTCCCCTCCTCCTCCTCAAGAGCTGAGCTCTAATTCGGCATTACAGGGAGTTGTAAACATCTTTCATTTTTCTAGGAGTCCATTTTGTCCCTCTCCCTTCTTTTCTCTCTCTCCTAAGGTGGCAAAAGGAAAAGGGTGAAAGAAAGGTTGCTCTTCGCTTGTTCTTGCCATGATCGAGACGCCACGTGGGGACGGTCGTTGCAACTAAGACGAGGTGTCCAGAAATTCTGGCCTTGAAAATGCACCCCGGTGAGTTGTAATTCAAGCGCCCTTGTTTCGTCCAACCTCTTGTCTCCGTGTTCTTCCGGCGCTTGTTTGATTATCTATCTAACCTTGTTCGCCTTTAGAATTCTCATTGAGACAAACTGCATGAAACCGACAGGAGCAAGCGACCAATGCGATGAGCGACGTTTTCTAGAAATAAAAACGAAAGACGTTTACAATTTTCTGTAACGCCGAATTATTGCGCAGCTCTTGAGGAGGAGGGGAGGGTACGGAGAAGAGTGTTTGTCCTTCTTCCTTCCCCGCCAAATTTAGCAGGATATATTTTCCGCTAAATTTAGCTGGACAATTTTACCCTAGTGACGCCACACGTGACGTCACGAGGGTAAATTGAGCGGGAATATTTTTCGCGGAATTTAGCGGAAAACTTTTTCCCTAACTTTAGCGGTAATGTTGGCAATGTTATAGCGTGTGACGTCACAAGTCACGTGTTTTATATATTTACGTCACGTGTGACGTCATGATGGGAAACGTCCCATAACGC
>JAZHYW010006916.1:0-68259 GCA_037355805.1 Ixodes ricinus
ACTGTTCGCAAGATAAAAAGACTGAACCCCTTTTGCCACAATTTTAACGGCAGAGTTGCATGGTCTACTCCTTGCTGTTGAATATATCATTGAGAAGAAACTTCGATCGCTCCGTAGTATACACAGATTCTTTTAAGCTCATTAAAAGCCCTTGTCTCACTGAATATCCCCACAAACCCCTTGGTTTCACACCTGCAGAGTAAAATAATCTGTGCAGCCAAAAACAAATGTGATATTATGTTCTGTTGGGTGCCAAGTCACGTTGGCATCCCGGGTAATGAGGAGGCAGATCAGGCTGCGCATTCTGCTGCCACACAAATTGTGCACCTTAACGAAATTCCCACAAGGATTATTACAAGGTGGTTAGACACTGCATACTGCAGAGATGGCAACATGAATGGGATACTGAGATAAACAATAAGTTGCATATGGTGAAACAACTCTTAAAGGAATGAGAGAGTGCCCGGCACCGTGAACGATTCTACAGAGGTAGTTCTCTGCCGTCTAAGGATTGGCCATACACGGCTCACACATGGGCACCTTTTGCGCGGTGAGGATGCCCCACAGTGCGAACATTGCCATTGCCCTTTGACTATTCTTCATATTCTAGTTGAATGCAATGCGTATGGCCTAGAACGCCGTAATTACTTTTCACAGCTTTACAAAGAGCATACTCCCCTACATCTTATGATTTTACTTGGTGATGAACCCCTCATACCACACTCTTGTGTTTTTAACTTCCTCAAAGCAATCGGCCTTCTACACCGACTGTGATTTTACTGTTTTTGAACTCATGTCCATACCTTTTACACTTATACATAAATCATGCCCATTGTTTTATCCAATCATCTGCTACTAAAGCTCTTTCTTCTCCTTAACCCTCTCCCAGCAATAGTGTACGTACTTGGCGCATTATAGCCTTAGATGCTTTTGCGCCACTAAAACCCAATCAATCAATCAACCTCTCAACAGGGGGTGAAACTTTGGGTACTTCTGGATGTTTCTCGGCTCTGAGACTATTTTTTCTGAATAGAAGATTAAATTTGCCAACACGAGAATCTCGTTATTTTCGTTCTATCATTTACCGTTAATTTTCTATGGATTTTTCAAAAATCCGATTTAGTGTATTTGAGGTTTACCCCACCAGGTGGCGCTTCAGTCTCACTTAGGGGTTATCGCTTCTACCTTACTAGATGTATAAGTTGGGTGATTCAATATGGCGCCCAATAGTCCCATTCACTGTGTCGCCATTTTGGGGGTAAACCGGAAAAAAACAAGATGGCGGCCGCCTCGCTTCGATTTTTTAAAGTTTAATTTCTCGCGTTCTGTTCAGGCTATCGCGATAAAAATTTCGGCATGCGTTCCGAAGATCATCAGCTATGCCTGATAGCAATTTGGGTGCGATTACTCCGGTAGAGATGGAGTTATGGCTCTTAGAACACTCCCTGTGTTAGTCTATGGGAACCGGCCCGACCGAATTTCGGCCGCCCAAAACAAAGATTCGATGGTGGTTTAAATCCTATATTTGGTGCCGGGGCAGTCGCTTTATGTTAGCGAAGCCGTGCGTGAAGTTTAAGTGCTATATTCGTGGGATAACTCGAGAAAATATTGAAATTGTAAGAGAGAGTGCCAACTACTGCTGGCAACCCTGGGCCCGGCCCAGGGTTGCCAGCAGTAGTTGCCTACGTCCACAGTCGCCACTAAGTTCAAAGTATGCGCGGCGCCTCTCCTGTGCTTGGGCAGGTGCAGCACTTCGCCTGAGGAGTTGTTCATGACAGGCCGAACATTTAGAGAGGTTGGTGAGGCCTTCGATAGTCGGGGTGTCCGCTTCCTCCATCCTCGTGTGCCAAATCTCCAAAGTGGCTAATTAAAAAAAAAATTAAACTATTCAAAATATTAACATCGAAAATATACAATAGTCAATTAATAAGAAATCCAGACACAGGAAGTTTCATTGACGTAACCTACGATTTCGCTGCTTTACCATATCAAGGGAAGAACCAACGCTATCTTTCTGCCGCGTTTTGATGATAATGTACAGGGAAAATATGGTCTAGGCGATATTAATGTAATTTAGCCCGAGCTAAGAACCTTACTGGTCTCCAGCTCCACCTTTCCGACAATTTTAAAGGGGCGAGGGAAATCATCTTAGATAGTCTGAATGTCATGGATTTTACAGTAGCGTACTTACAGAAGTCTGACTTAAAGCCACTGGACCAGGAACTTTTGTTTTGTGTAATTTCAAGAATTCAAGCCGACTATTTATTTCAGTCTTTTCTTTACAAGGCTGAAAGGCTGCACTTGTAGGCGCTATTACGTTAACCCTGTCTTGAGGATAATTTCAGGGGACGATAGTCGAATGCGGCTCGTGCAGTGGACACAAGCACTGCGTGACCACGTGGGGTGGCTCCGTCACACTCCGTGCCTTGGCAGATCCTCGCGCTGGAGCTCGTAGCGAATTGGTGTATTGACGACAAGAGCAGCCGTACTCTAACGTTCGGAGCGCTGCACTTAATCCGTTAACCGCCAACCCCAACGCGCGACTGTGATGGACATTGGCGGCATGTATTATACATCAGATCATCCGACCGACTGTTCTGATTGCGCGTTGAGGACGTAAACACTGCTCGCTGCTCTTCAAAAGTTTCAGTGAATGCAAGTGCGTGAATAGAAATGCTAACGCGATGAAACGAGCGTTAAAGCTCGGTGCAAACTGGTGAGCGATCATTGCTATAGCAGGCAGCACACAGTATTGCGCCAATATTGGCGTCGGATCGGAGAAATCGGGCGAATATAATTTTGATACTGCGATATTGGCGCTGGATCGTAAAGATTGGGCTATTATTACTGTGATGTGGCCAATGTCGGCGGGACATCACTTGGGTCGGCCAACGCCAAGCTAATATACAGTATCCAGCGCCATTTTCCGGTAATTTCTCGGGTCTGACCGGCTATATCGGCTGCGTATTAAGAATCCTTGACCGTTTCTAAAACGATACCAATAATTTGATCGGGTCTGAACCGGCTATATCGGCCGGTATTAGGAATTCTTGACCGTTTCTAAAACGATACTGAATCGGTCAATCGCGCCGGCCAATCGCGGCGGCCGCCGCTGTTGCCATGGGCTGTGCCGAGGCGCGCCGGGCAATCAGCGGCTGGAACTGGGTTTTTCCGTATAAACAAACGGACAATGCTCTTTTCATAGACCTGTTAAAGTATTCGATACCATCGATCATTCGTTATTGTTGAAAAAATTATATAGTATGGGGTTTCGGGGTCCTTTTTATCAATTTTTTTGAGAATTACTTCAAGGATAGATTCCAAATGGTTAAGATAATGAATAATCTTAGCAGCCAGCTGAAGTCCTAAATCGAGTGCCACAAGAAGTATCTTTGGGACCTATGTTATTTAGCATTCATATAAATGGGTTAGGATTTCTGCCCCTTCAGTCAAAAATGTCTCAATACGCGAATGGCACCGTATTAGTTTTACCACATGAAAAGTATGATGAAGCGATTTCTGTTTTTCAGAGAGACATTGATATGATAATTAGATGGTTTGCTGCGAATTTTATTTCTGGGAATTTTGCAAAAACAGAAACTTGTGTGTTTTCGAAATCCGCAGAAACAGATTGTATTATCTCAAAATATTTGCTTGCACTCGGTACAGTGTCTGGATTGTATCTGTAAACCTTTAACATACGACAGTTCAGTTAAATATTTAGGCGTCTTTGTTGACGAACACATGCTGTGGAATGCGCAGGTGGAATCTGTTCTAAAAAAACTACGAGTCATATCTGCGTATTTGTATAAACTCAAAAGTATGTGCAGCTTGAAGATAAGATTACTCGTGTTTAAATCTTTGGCGGAAGCTGCATTACGGTACTGGTATTACACTGTATGGTCATTGTTCAGAATACAAAACAAAAGCGATAGATAGGATACTAAAACACATGGTAAACAACATATCATATGGAACTTCATATCAACCATTAGAAACTCAAGAGAAAGCTAAAGAGCTGGGCATCCTGTTTTTTAAAAGCTTTTTTACATACGTAGCAATAACAAATAATTATTTCAGTAATTCAGTACAAAACAGCCGTAAATGAAATTAGAGATTTGAGACGTACTGAAAGATACGTCATTCCGGAAAATATACACACTGTATGGAAAGAAAAATATGAATCATTACATTCCTTCCTTATTTAACGAACTCCCAAAGTCCCTTATGAATATAGAATCCACTATAGTAAGTTACAAGTCCAAGAAGGTAGCGGCGAATGCCCCTCAAAGGGAATCATATATCCCTCCGCCACCTCCGCATCCAATAGCGTCCCATCGTTTCCGTGACGTCTTGGCCAACGCGCGAGAGGGTTTTGCCTTGCTTTGAATATTTGCTTTATCTTTCGACCTTGACTTGGCGTTGCTGGAAGCCGCGAGAAAGAGATTAGAAGTCGTTTTTGTTTCCGATGGAAACAAAAACGACTTTTGAGATTAGCTTCCCCTCCGTGGATACAAAGGCCACTTTCAGGGGCTCGGTTTCCTCTATGATGAATACAAAGGTCGCGTTCTTAAAAAAAGGGGGGGGCGAGTTGGAGACAAGTTGGCATCACTTTGTAGCCATTATTTATTCATTGAAGCGGAACAAGGGGGCTTCCAGGGAACTATTCTTTCGAATGCGGATGGATTTCAAACGGTCGCATCACGATTATGGGAGCAGCTTCTCCTACCTTCTTGACTTGTAACCGACTATAGGGTACTAAAAACGAAACTAAGTAATTGGTGTCAAGCATCTGAGCTGTAGATATCGTAGCCTGACCGTTGGAGATATTTCGTACTTTTATTTTATGGTTGCTTGAGTAGACTTGGCTATAAGTACCTATATTTCATGCTCTAAGGTGTTCCTTTTTGTATTTATTTGTGTTGCTAATTTTGTGTTCCTTTCATTTTTTTTGTGCTGCAGAGTGTTTTCTTTTCTTTTTCTTTTTTTTTGTAACAACATGTATTTTATCTGGTCGCCTGACCCCACATACATGCAGAATGCTGCTTTTGTGGGCCAGCTCTTTATTTTGTATGACCTGATTTGAAAATAAAAATTGAAAAAATTGAATAAAAGAAAACTCGTTTTGTAGTAAATTTTATTGGAGATTAGTACAAAACGGGGGGCGCGTGATGTTTTCTAAAATCTTTAGTTTACAAGGTTTTGCGGCACAATTAATATTGTTTTTATAGAACCATGTCTCAGCGGTGATTGCAGGTAGCGCGTCCCGACCTAGGTGCATCCTAACTTCGGAAGTAATTCGCGGCGCGTCCGCTTGGGAGTCGGGGTGTCACCCTTGAAGCCCCTTCTACCGTGTCTGTTTCGGAGTCAAAATGGCCGATTAAGGCCAAAATACAAGTCACGATGCAGTTCCTCGAGTGGCCGGTGCGGACTATGGGAACGTTGGCTGGGCCCCAAGTCCGCTGACACCGCAGCGGCCGCGGCCATGTTAGCCGATATTCGCCCCTCTCTGCCCAATATTCAAATGATATCGCCGACTCTGGCTTGTCTTTAGAACGGTCGTCAAACGATATTTTCCCAATACTGGGCCCTGGTGCAAAACTAGAAACTGGCCCAATATTGTGAGCAATATTCACCCGACGCTGGCCGCAGTGTCGGCGTGCTGTCTGGGAATCTTGAGACAAGGGGGAAAAGGACAAACACAACGACGTCTTATAACACAGCTGTGTTGAGACGTCGTTGTGTTTTTCCCCATTTTTCTCCTCTTTTCTCTTGTTTCAGGGTTACCTTGCATGTTGAGTAGTATCTGGAAAGAAAGGAAAGCACTTCGTGGACCCTTTAATTGCATAGTTATAGCATTTCCGAATTGAAAATGAACACAGCAAGCTCTCGTCAATCAGGAAAACCAAATTCATACACCTGAACGCTTTGACCAAGTTGGAAGCATTGTCCGTCACAACCAGAGAGATCTTGTTTGTGATCCTGAACTCGGCAAAGATCGCACAGAGGGCGGACGCCAGAATGTCATATGCTGTGACGGCCATGAATCCCTTGGCACGCCAGTGCCGCAGATTTCCGCTCCACCGTGTCATCGATATAGTGGACTGTGACACCGAGGTAGCTGCTTACAAAAGGCGACACATTCCGGGGCCTTTTCTTTTAACCGACGGCATGTAGATTCTTACCGATCAAAGTCTGACCAACAGTCGGCTGTGCAGCAACCGATGGAGACGTTTTCTATGGCCTCGGCCAAAGACGTCTTCATTTCCAAGTGTCGTTTTGTGATTTGTGCCACCTAAGCCTTTCGCGTCATGACTGCAGTGTTGCCACAGCCCCCCCCCCCCAAATAGTAGTAAATTTCAGCTCGAAAAATCAGCAAAAATCAGTAGTTTTCTAAATTTCGGTAGTCTGTTTTTCTATTAGCTTGTTTGTGTTGTACGGTTATTGCATTGATTATTTGCACAGCACATGTGAAAAATGCCACAAAAAACATAAGAAAGCAGTGAAAAAAAATAAAAGCTGTATGCAAAGAAAATTTTAGAAGAACTCTTCCTGCAATATCCGGAAGTTAGCTGCCGCGCGACTATAACAGGATTACCAGAAATCGCTTAGTCTTTATCGCTCGTCTGCTCAATCAATTAGTTTCACACTTGTTCTTCGAGTGGAAAATTTGTTGCCAGAATTTTTCTTCAAAGTCCACCACAATAACTTTTTGACTGGTTGAAAACTTGCGCTGAGATAGACCTCAGGAAACGTAGTAACACGAAAAAATATCGTGGTGGCAAACTTCACGTTATTTCGGAAGTTATAAGCAAATTCAAATCGCTCAAACTGCGGCGCATACGGCACTGCTTGAAAGGCGCGAAGCGAGGTGCGTCCTCTCAGATGGCCGACCGTGCCGTCGTTCTGTAGTGATTTTAGCTTTGACAAGCCTTCCTCCCCATTTCCCATTTTGTACACCAATCCACCCGCGTTTGGTTTAACAATCCCAACTATCCCCTGCATTGTGCTCCCACCTGCACGTACACCTATTGGCTCTCACTTTTCCCCCTCATTTCCTTTTACAACGCCTACACACACACACACACACACACACACATACACACGCGCACACACACACACACACACACATACACACACACACACACACGTAAAATGACCCGCCGAAGTGCGCCGAAATTACTCGAGGGCGCACATTGGAGCAAATAGTAGTAGTTTTGGACCAGGTGTAGGCAAAAGGAGAAAAATCAGTAGATGCTGTGGTATTATCACTGAATCAGCAGAATTCTGAGAAAATCAATAGATCTATTGATAAATCAATAGGAGTGGCAACACTGCATGACTGTCCTTGATGGTTGCAGGCATTCCCGTGGTAAGAAGTAGTTCAAAATTAGTATACTGGAAAGCATATAAGTATACTAAAAGTATACCCTCACTGTGCCGTCCCTGCTCGATATATGCTTTAAGTGACTTAAAGTTAATTTCCAATAGAAATGGTGCTGTACTGAAAGTATACGTCTCCGTACATAACTAGCACATGTACTAGAAATGTACTGTCCGTGGTAAAAATTAGTTTAAAATCCGTATTTTGAAAGTGCACTTAAGTATACTAAACGTCTACTTTCAGTGCTTTGAGTCGACGTACTCAAATTATAATGTCTCGGCAAATTATAATTTGAGTCGGCGTGCTCAATTTGTAATATACATATATATATATATAATATACAGCGCATTTTTTAACATCAACACACTAAAAGCGTGACAGATAGGCCGATGCCGTCCTCACAGAATATGTGTGGAGCTTGGCGGACATTAAATGAGTAAACAAACGTCACAGTACGTTGTCTAATTAGCATTTTTAATTGACGGTGTAATTGGCCATGTTAAATAATCAATTTTAAAGGGGCTATGAACAAACTCTGGCCCATTTGAAACAGTTTACGAAAAGGCGACGAGTTTTGGGGGATTCATAGCGAAAAGTCTGCCGTTCGTTGCCTGATTCAAAAACAGCGCACTGGGCAGAGCGCAGGATGTTATGCTTACGTATACATCTTAAAACCTGAGACTGTGGTTGGAAAAGTTGAAGGTATTTAGGAGAGGCAACAAGAAAAAGAAGAGGCAAGGTCCTTTCGAGGCGTCGTTATCGTTTTGGACTTCCTGGTTTTCTTTGTCTTTTGTTTGTATAAAGAGGTTCTGAACGGTAGTTTGCTTTTTGTGATGTAGTTCTTATCAAATTTTGTGGAGGGTGCCGTAAACCTTCGGTCCTTTTGTAACTGGTACATTGTTGTTAGCGAAGATTAAGGTCAGGTATAAGCCATTGTATAAAGTTGTCCGCTTGTTGCTTTGTCCTCGGTTTCGGGTCTGGTGGTTTGAACTGTGACGGTTGGGAGTCAACGTTGGTGACGTCATTGGAAGCGGAGTATATAAGACGCGAACGCAATAAAGATTTTAGCTGAGTTTGAGACCTTGCCTCTTCTTTTTCTTGTTGCCTCTCCTAAATACCTTCAACTTTTCCAACCACAGTCTCAGGTTTTAAGATGTATACTATTCACCAGCTCGCCTGCACACTGACCGTCTTTTCGCTTATGCTTACGTAGTCGCTTCAGACGCACCCTTGGGAGTATGGTGCTGGAGCTTCCACCAAAGGCACACTGTCGAGAGTGCGACCAGGTGCCCAAATGGTTACATCATTATTCCACGCAGAAGTATCAGCAAAACATCCGCCGCTGTCACAGGTTCGGTAAAATAAAAGTTCCAAATGATCTCCATGGAAACAAAATTTATAATTTTGTTAGAACCGCTGACCGAACGATAGGTCCACGCCCTGGTGGACGGACTCACTGTGAAGGGCGAGGAACGAGACGGAGACGTTGCGTTAAAATAACGATCGATTTACTTTGACTCACGCTCAAAATTGCAATGCACAAAAATAACAACCACAAACCGACTCCTGCCCTTCTCGCGCGCGGCGCTTTTGCACAGAATGAAATTCAAGGAAAAAAAACTCGCACTGCTTTCCTTAGCGTGCAGGCGCTACTAACACATATAAAAATAACTGGCTCAGCAAAGGTTTAACGCTGTGGCTAGAGTTACGTCCGGACGGAGCACTGAAACGCGTATACCTAACCCTCGCCCCCCGCCCTCCTCTCTCTCGCCCGTGAACCTAGGGAAGGCGGAGATTCGGACGTAACTTGGGTTACGTCGGACGTAACGCTAGACACTTCGAAGGTTTAAAGGCGTTGTCTACACTGGACACTAGACATGAACAAACAAACAAAGAAAAGTATAACACAATAATAGCTCTAAATGGTATACAATTCTACGAGGGTGAGTGAAGAACTTGGGTCCGGAGAGTGATGTGGGTGACGCAGGCTTGTTGTGATGCTGGTCGAAACGGGGAGTCTATGTGTGCTTGGATGCTCCGTGCGATGCTCCTCGGCACCACACTCACCCACAAGCACAGACACTTGGCGGCCTGCAGAGCAGCTCCGAGCTCTTCGCACGCTCCGCCTTCCGCCGCACCCGCTGTCGCTCCCAACTTTTGCGTCGCGTCCACCCACCGGTCCAGTATCGGCATACACTGTCTTGAATCGGCTCGGAACCAAACCAAGGTCTTTACATCACTTGCGAAAAGAGAACCCTTCAAGTGGAGCTCGGCAAGACACAAAATCACAAATATATGGTGGTGCTACTCGACAAAAGATGTGGACAGGAAGGTATACACAACGTGCCGGGCGGACGCCCTTCTTCAAGCTGCAAGACAACAAGGTTTCGAGCATGTGAAACACTTGTTGTCAAGCAAGTGCTTGCAACTGTTTGACCCTTGCTTGGAAATCATAGTCACTACTGATGCGTCTGCGGCTGGCCTTGGGGCAGTGCTGCAACAGCGGAATGGCCGTGACCTGGTGACTGTGTCATTTGCGTATAGGAAGCTGGAACCACAGGAACAGAAATACTCCGTAGGTGAGCTGGAGGCATTAGCCTGCATGTGGGCTTGTGAACATTGGAGGGTCTACCTTTGGGGCCGTTCCTTCAGGTTGTGTACGGATCACCAGGCTTTATTAACGCTCGTAAGTGCGAAAGAAGCTGGCCATCAACCTTTCAGAATTGTAAGATGGCACACCAGGTTGTTGGCATACAACTACACGATCGAGTTACAAAAATGGGACAAGAACGTAGTCGCAGATGTCCTGCCAAGACTGCCTCAGCAGCAGAAGGTCGTGGATACAGACCCTGGAGGTACTGTCTGTGTCATATCATCATGCGTCGCACATCAGGAGTTGGTGAATGAGACACAACGTGACCCCTTGCTTCAAAAGGTCATGGAATGGGTGACGTCAAAGTGGCCAGCAGTCAAGACACTACTGGCTACTGCTGTCCCTTTTCATTGTGTATGGGATGAGTTGTCCATTGCCGGAGACCTGCTTTGTGGGGAGCAGTTTGTGGTGCCTTCTTCGCTGACCAACCGACTTGTGGAAGCAGCTCACGAGTCGCACCCAGGTATCACCCGAACGAAGCAACGGCTCCGTGAACAATACTGGTGGCCTGGATATGAGCATGCAAGTGGAGCTTCGGATCAGGTCATGCATGGTCTGACAGTCCGTGAACAAGACGGCAAAGCTAATCGTACCACCTATGCAGCCAGTAACCTTCCCTTCAGGGCCGTGGAGGAAGCTAGGCATTGATGTGGGTGGGCCCCTTTGCAAATGCATCGCTCAGTTGTCGTTTTGCCATTACCCTAATTGACTATTTCAGCAAGTGGTCTTAAATCTCCTTCCCTCGAACTGTCACCGCTGGTAATGTTATGTATTTCTTACATAACATGTTTAGCCGTGAAAGCTACCCTGATGAGCTCGTACGTGACCACGGACCTCAAATCACTGCCAGCGAGTTCGAGACTTCGTGCGAGAGAGGAAATCAAGCAAACGAACAAATGGAGAGATTTAATCGTGTACGAGAAGAGTAGGTTCTGGTGTCTACATGAACAGCGTCCACTCGAAGAAGCAATTACAGAGTACCTAAGGGTGTACCGCTGTACTCTACACGCGACTGGTGGTGAGAAGCTTCCTCTACTTCTGCACGGTCGACATCTCAACACAAGGCTCGACTTGGTGGGAGTACCCCCTTCTTACTTTTTTCAGAATCCTGAAGTAGAGATGAATGCCCGACGGCAAAGAGTAGCCAAGAACCAAAGTGCGAGTAAGGTCTACACCGACCGTCAGCAAGCGGCCAGATGTGCGCCGCTACAGTCAGGCCAAAAAGGTAGGATCAAGCGGCCTGGACTTGTGCCGAAAGGGACCTCAAGTTATTCACAGTAATTTACTGTGGTAAAACGTCGCCGGCAAGACACCTGTAAACTGGACTATGGCCGGGTGTCGAACCGAGAGCGTTTAGTGCCCTTTATGTGTACCCCAGCTGTTCCATCAATTCCGTCACAACCAGCGAGTCAGCAAACTTCACAGCCCGAGACTGCTGAGCCCCAGCCGCCCATTCCGGAAGCACCGAGCCAGGACCTGGGGCAGTCCGAAAGTGGTGAATTTCCGCCAGTCTCATCGGAAGCAGCTGACCACAGGTTCCTGCAACCCGAGATCGCCTTAAGAGCAACAAAGTTCATCGGGAGCTGCTGTCCAACAATCGGCTCAAGCACAGAAGCGTTCATCAAGGCCACGGCAGAAACCAACAGGACTCGCCGATTTTAGTTATTAAGAAGTAACTTGAAGCATACTGCTTGTGAACTGACGGAGCTCTTAAGACATTTTTCTTGCAGTGTGAACTTAATTTAATCCTTAGTTGTGTTCTATTAATTCAAATATGCTATTGTTACTTATTTAGGGAGGGGTAGATATGGTATTTTATAGTTAATGCGAGCTGTAGCTTAGAGATCGAACTACAATCCTTAGCAATCATCATGTATATACTTCCAAGTCAACGCCATCAAAACAAATTTTATACTAAGACCCTTCGGCGGTTTTCACTCCATGTCCGTCATGTCCGTCATGTCGGTCATCCGTTCCTCATGTCCGTCATGGCAAGTCCGTCATGTCCGGCACGCTTGGAGCGATACAACAAGACTTGCTGATGTACGGCAGCACAAACGTCGAGTATAATTAATCGCCACATGAAGTCACATATGATTAGAAAGTGCTAGAGAATAGTGTTTGCAGCTCAGACGGCCTATAAATGCGACTTCATCTTTCTCGGGCTGTTTCTTTGAACCAAGACAAAAAGGTCATTTGTACACTATCACCTCTAGTGGCCATGTCCCTGCCATCATTCCATGCCGGGACACTACCCACATGCCCTGGCCAAATTGCAGTCACCGCTCTTTGAAATCTTCCCGAGAATAAAAAAGAACAACTCTTGGCATAGATCAACAACACCAGGAACAAGGGACATGCATATATATTGGACAGCTGGAAGCTATCTAGTCATTCCAATTCCCAAGGACGGAAAGCTGCCAAAACTGATGTTCAAACGTTGCAGGATCATGGAGAGGATGGTGCTACTAAGACTCTCCTGGCTTCTCGACCACAAGGACCAAAAACTACAACCCAATCAGACAGGCTTCAGACCCAACTTCTCAATGCAAGACAGCCTTGTTATCATTAAGAATGCCGTTGAGAAGACACTTTGAGGTTGCAATCCCCCTCTCATTACTACCTTTATCCCGCCACTCTATGTGATTCATGCCAAATGGAGCAATGTACCATTTTTACACAAATTGAACATACTCTTACTAAGTAACTGTTGATATAGGTAGTACGGAACAGATTGCTCCATCTCTTTTTCAATAACCAGTCATTCGGGCCATTTCCACTTGAGGTTGCCCATCTTGGGTTGATTACATTTATTTTCATTGTCACAAAAGATTTAACCTCTAATACATGAAGCATTATATACGTAGGACGGGTCATACTACACCATATACAAGAGGTCCCAAAGCTTCAAGTCTATACAAACAGTAGGCACCATTCAAAAGAGGAAAACATGCCAACAAATTAAGACAAAAATACACAAATCGGAAAGAAAGCAATTGAAACATTTCGCAACAATTCAGCTTCTGCTCTGAGGAATGCGAGTCTGGTTCCAACAAAAATCTTTACGAGCTTACATATGTCATAGTAGTTAAGCATTATCAGTCCTTCGATGCGCCTTTTCTGAAGACTCTGCCGCTGCCGTTTCGGAATATGGTGGGGCGTAACATAATAGAGGAATGAAGCTGTCTTGGGGGGGTTATGGCGCAAAAGCCACGAGGCCATCTGCGAATGAGGCAGTCTTCATCCAAATATTTTTGTTACGATATATTTATTAATAGCTAGGGTTTGGACATCTTCAGACAATGCAGCATCAACAGGCTTTAGCCACCCTTAATATAATGACGAACCAAGAATCTCACTGGTGATCTAGGTTATAGTTGCTTGTATTACCTCTCATTCATCTCCCTAGTTGATTTAATTAATGAGTGCACTTTCTTTTCTTCCTACAACTTTGAATTTCGGAAATGCCTTCTCATATTACATGTAAACAAAGTTACGGCTAAAACTTGCGTTTGAAAAACGTGATTGGTTCAATGAACAGAACGTAAGTGCTCAAGCGAACTGGTGTTGATTAAAGATATAGTGTCAAAACCCCGAGACTGCAGGCATAAACAACTACAGTCTCAGGGTCTTGTCTGAATGCATGATTGGTTCTTTTCAAACACTAGTAGCACACTTCTGGTGCTTCAGTTTTTCTCGAGGGAAAGCTCACCCATAGCACACATGTTTCTAGACCAGAGGAAAAACCGCGGCATCATACACTCAAAACAAACCATGATGCAGATTAATGACATATTTGTTCATCTTTTCCTTAACAAACAATGGTTTAGCTTGGAAGTTATGGAGGTCACCCAAAACGACAGAATCTGCAGTCACATGCACAACATACAAATGAAGATGTTCATTAAATTCAATGGTCTTGAGCAGGAGCGCGAGAACCAAAATACTTCGGTTTACAGAGAAGAGCTCGCGTACTTGCACGAACTCAGGATGTTCATCTTCACTTACACTTTGGATGAGTGCACTACCCTTTGTGTATACAAAACAATCAAAGGCAACAGACGTCAGAACAAATGCAGTATCCCTTGCAAGGTCATGCATCGAAATGTGCAAACGGACCATTTCCGGCAGGTGCTCATACAAGATGGGCTTACAGCCTGTTGTAACAATTGTGTTCTTGCTGCTTACTTGCGCGGCAAGGTAAGTTTCCAGGTAGTGATGCCTCGCAGCTAGCGTGTAGGCAATATTTTTGAAGTTGCGAACTTTCTGAGCAGCATCTTTAAAATACTGTTTCGACTCAAAACGCGTTGCCACAACCTAACGAGGGGACCATACCTGTACATGTATGAAGGGTAATGTATCAGATAATGCAACTTGTATGGGACAGGTGTGTGTGGAAACAGTGCCTGAATTCTAGACAGTAGAAGTGAATCAGGCGCTGAAGATAAGGCAGATAAGATAAGGTAAGAGGGATCCTACTGCTCATGACAATATCAACAATCTTTCTCAGCAACAAGTATGTTCCCCAAACCTCATTTCCCGATGGAATACACAACCCAACATACAAAAAAATGTCTGAAGAAGCAGAGTACCTGCAAAGCACTTCCTCTGATGTATGATTTGCCCTTTAAGTACTCGATTGAGATTTCCTCGGTTTTTTTCTGGTATCATACGGTGGATAGTTGAAGTTAAGAATACACAGATTCAGTGCACTAAGAGTAAAAAGCTTATGAGATTAAGTGTGAAATTACATGCCTCATTACAAATGGTATGACACCCTCAAGCAGGTCATGCATTCGATCAGGAGGTAAGTGCTCGGTTGGCTCAAAGCCAGAGAAGGTCAGTGCACAGGGAGCCCGCACTCTATGATGTGAACTGATTGGTGCGCCAGGCCTCAACATATCAATATGGTGTTTATGCCCAGCAGGAATTCGCTTAACGAAATCTTGCTCGAGATGCTTGTAAAAAAGTTTTATGACGGAGGGCCATACAAAATTTACCAATTCGGCCATGGCTGAAACTACATTTGAACCCTCCAAGTCTATGACTAGAGAGGTTGTCTCCAGTCATTGCAAGAACCGAGCCATAGAGCACCTCGCCATTTACTGAAATGCCTTTTTTTTCTCGAGTCGTGATATGTCTCTTACAAGTGGAGCAAATATCTTGTGCAGGCCCTACGAAGCTACAAACTTGTCTTTCACCAGCAGTGCAAGATGTATTGCAGACAAGCGAGATCTTAACTTTTTGTGCAAAGTTTAGAATTGAGTAATAAACCGCGGTCAGTTTATGCTTGCCCCTTTTGTACTCAAGCGGGGGTCACACCTCAAACTCGTGGCTAGTATAGTTTTATAAAGATTTTCTTTCTGTCACCTTGAAAGAATATGTGATCACGGTAGGCGGTGCCATCGAAAAAAGTGGTCAAGTAACCGTCCTCCACAGGCTGGTTGTAGAAATCAGTCCACACACTGGAATTTTCAAGTGTACACTTCAGTATTTAGCACACAGAAACATATTGAAAGATGTCGACTTTTCCATTTTAATCCGTCCTCAGGACCACAGTCTCCGGCTGCACAAATGTAAAACATTCTTTCCAGTGGCGATTGCGGCCACTCCTAGTTTGGAGTTGGTTCAAATCAACCAAGGTCTGGGACCTTTGCTGCAGTAGCATATTCAGATCAGATGTTGGCGGTTTGCAATGCTCAGCAAACCTTTCAAGATAACATAGAATGTCGTTTGCAATTTTGTTCAGTGTAGATTCAGGAAGCCGTCTTCCCTCTTTCCATTTTAGGAAGAGTAGTGAAAGGGGTTTTTCTAGGTCTCCATCATCTTGCATGTGTTGGTCATTGCAAGATTCCTCGGTGTCCTCGACTTCTGTCAGGGGCAGGTGTGGATTGCTTCTGGCACCATCGGGTTCGTTGGGAGCCGCAGTAGCATCATCTTTAAGCAACATGGCATGGTTACGAGTAACATGTTTTCTGTGCGACACATAGAGGGAAAATGTTCGGAAGCAGCCCTGTAGTCCGCAAGTCAATTTGCCTTCATGATCATGTTTATCATGAAAATGCTAAAAAAGTGACCCCAGAGTGAATGCACTCAACTTGCACTTAGGGCAGCAGAAATATCAAACTCCAATGCATCTGCAGTGGATAAAAAAGAAACATCTGAAATAACCAAAGGTGTGCCTAAACCATGCTTGTCAGCTTTCCTTAATTTGTGGGGGCCCGGGGGGGGGGTGAGCTATACTTCGTCTCACCCTACAACGGACTAAAGGCCAAAGCTACGGACTGCCAGATCCGATCACAAGCCACTTTGAAACTGTGTGGTATTTCGCTTCGATGCACGTATCGGTGCCCGCATCTCGGATTACTGGAGGGGATGGGCGAACAGTGGTTCGATTAAAATAGCACTGAGTCATTCACAAATATTGCATTGCAAAGAAAGTTATGACTTACCGTATCTACTCGAGCAATAGCCGCACTATTTGTGAACAAGGCCCTTGCTTCTACTTTCACGCAAAGCACGTTTACGCCAAGCATCGCGTTGCGCATAAATAACACAGCGAATAATTAGATCGAGAACACGATTCTGGATACAAATGCAATCTTCACAGATGGTATCTTCGCGCGTAGACGTTATCTCTGTCTTGTAAACCGCTGGAGCAATGTTGTCGATCGCGGTGATTGGCAATCAGCGTGCTCCGCGGAAAAGCGAACCCTCGGGTTTTCTGCATAAACAGTGCGGCTATTACTCGAGTAAATACGGTACAGGCTCTTTGCAGTGTCAAAGCTATTGGAATGACACAGCATATTATTCGTTTATCCCCAATCAATGTTAAGCATGTAAGAGTTTAGCGTGGAACGTGATTGAACCTGGCGGCCCGTGGCTCGGACCTATAAGCCCATCGTAGGGTGAGACAAAGTAGCCAAGCCTGCTCCACGGAACTTTGTGGTGTTTCAGCACGGTGCCGAAGACGTCTTGGGCCGAACTCTTATTAAATTGCCGAAAAATGGTGTAAAAATGCAATTCACATTCCTTTTTTTTACAAGTTACTGCAGGTTAATAATGCAATCAAGCAGAAGTGGATACGTCGGTTTCGTCTGACATGTATTATTTACACTCTGAATTTTGGGTATGTCCAACATACCTACAGCGGTAAAATGTGCCAAGCGGTCCCGATGATAAACATTCACTTTAAGTAAGTTGCAGAAATCATTTTGCACTCTACAACATTGCAATTTGCCATATGTGTGGCTAGGTGGTGCATTTATTATGAAGAGTGGCTAGCATTTCATCGGATGTAAGGCTAACCAATGCGATTTATTTTAACGGTTACGGCTTCCTGAACCTTTATCTCTCAGTAAACATAAACGTAAGTATCTGCACAGAAGGGCTGCTTTTGAATGAGCTCAGTAAAAGAGGCCCGAAATTAGGCTTGTTTTCTTTAGGCTGAATACATAAACGAGAAACGTGTGCAAAAGGAGGAGGACATGAAAAAGCAACATTTAGGGCAGGGCTGGGCAGGAATATTCGAAAAAGTATTCTCGGACACAACTACTGAGATACTTGTTTTTGAGGGATAAAATACATATACTGAGATAATAGAGTGTTTTAGTAGATCGTTCAGTCACTCCCGCTGCGCTATCCGCTAGCCGCTACGGCCTCCGCTATTCGTAGCGTAGCGGAACCACCATTTTAAGTTTTAGCAGAACGTTCGCCACCCGCTATGAATTACAGCGTTACGAGAGCTAACGCCACGCCACTAGCGGCTCTTTCGGACACTAAGGCTTGCGTAAAACAGATTTCTAAAGCAATTCTTCGCAATTGTTTGATTAACGTCGTTATCTTAATAGAATATTTTGTTCTTTATTGAATAACGTGCTAATCGTTGCTTCTTTTGTAAGGAAATGTCTATTATGTTTGTAATTGAATACGACTGACGGCCAAGTTGTCCAAACCAATCCGATATGAGCCAAGCGCCAAAGCCACCGAGAAAAATCTTCAAAAATCGATGACAACAACCGTAGCCCTTCTGTTGTGTCGTTGTTCACCGAAAATGAAACGCCACGGAAATCCCTCATATCCGCCTGCTCGCTCGCTTCCTTGGTCAGTTTTGTCCTCACGACAAAGCGGCCGAGCAGGAGGCCGCACCCTCCGCTCACAGCACCACGGACTGCGATGCTTTTTCTTCTTCTTTTTCTTTTTTCCGTGGCAGTATTTAGCATGTTCGCCATCAATCGCTACCTGTTGCAGTCGTGGAACGGCTTTGTCGCGGCTATTTCTTGCGGCAGCAAGACATAATCCACCCCTCAGAACCACGATCGCGAAGCGCACAGACCTGACAGGCGTGGCGTGGCGGCCATCTTGAATTGAGTCCCTCGCTGGCTCTCCCTTATCTCGCCAAGTCTCGTTCTCGCGAGACCCGCTAGCGCGCCGCGCTACGCGCCTCGCTATTTTGGTCTAATAGCGCGCCTCCGCTAGCCTCCGCAGCTCCGCAATGTTTCCGCTAGCAGCGAGCATGCGCAGTAGCGTCGTCGCTCTAGCGTATAGCGTAGCGGGAGAGCCAAAACGATCTACTAAAACTCTCTACTTTTGTCTTTGGGGTAGGGGATACTTTGTATAGGCAACCTGCAATGCTGTCTGGTTTGACGCTATCGAGCGACTAAAGCAAGAAACAGTGGGTATGCCTGGGTGTGGTGGCTGCATTGTTCAAACGTGAGCTATTACTCGTGTGGCGCCACTTAGCTTAGTATCTGAAGCAGAAATGCTGGGTAGGTCAGGAAGCCGTGATCGAATAACATGCCAGTACGGCCGAAGCTACGGACCTGGCGGGTCAATCGGAACAAGCCTCGGTCGGGGTGAAATCTGGACGGTCTTGATGTCGCGATGGCTCGCCTGCACCACCATAAAGTAAGGAACGGTATGTTAGAAACAATTTATCTGTCCCCGCAGGAGGCACCTGTGAAAGCAGGTGTTTGGGCAGTGGTGTCTCCATGGACCCCGAGCCCCGCAGGGGGCGCCTGCACCTTAGGTGCTAGGTGCTTGGTGAGTAGCGTCACCACGGACCCCAGCCACGTGGGCCACCATGCCCGCACGCAGGGGGCTCCTACTTTAGTAGGTGCTTGGTGAGTGGCGTCACTACGAACCCCGAGCCATGCGGGTTCGCCCCCCAACGTTTGGCTGTGCGTGGGGTACCCGTGTCCAGGAAAAAAAATGATCCTTGCGGTTGAGCTGAGCCCGGGGTTTGTTTGGGCCCTTCGAAGCCCCCCGGGCGAGGCAATACACCGTTTTGGCCCCTGCTTCTCCTAGACGAATGTCCTGGCTTGGCACGACCAGGATGATTCAGTCGCCTCTTCTACCCTATTCATCCTTCTTTCACTTTTCCTCCTACCTCTTTCTCTTTATTCTACATTCTCTTCCTTCCTTTTTTCGCCTCCTTAGGCGGCAAGAGCCAACCTTGAGTGGAAACAGGTCCTGTGCCTGCAACCACACTAGGGTATAGTGGAATCAGAGCCTGAATATCCATAGAGTCGAAAGATCCAACGAGGCGAAAGATCCACTAGTGGATATTCAGGCTCGTTGGATATTCAGACACGTTGGACATTCAGGCCTGGTTGGATCTTTCGTCTCGTTGGACATTCAGACTCGTTGGACATTCAGTCTCAAATGGATATTCCGTCTCGATAGATGTTCAGTCACGGTGGACATTCCGGCCTGGTTGGATCTTCCGTCTCGTTGGATATTCAGACTCGTTGGACATTCCGTCTCAGTTGGACATTATTTTTCGATGGATATCCGTCTCGCCCGCCACGCAACCAAGTAGATACCTGAATTCAGCAATGCATTTCGCATTGTTTACGATTTCCGAGCTGGTAGATCTTCAAATTTCTTAAAAAGAATGCATGTTGCTCAGGCGAATTCAGGTTAATTAAACTTGGCTGTTAATATCGACCCAATTTTGAGTTGCCTAACGGTTTATAAATATCTGTGCTTGTATTTAACTTGTTTATTCTTATGTGGGCCGTCCTGTTTGAATGCGTGTGGCCTTCGCCGGCTTACGCGCGTCTCGGGGGTAAATAGCTTCTTCCCGCCTGAATCTGCTTTCTGGGGTTGTCTGAGGAGTTCGGATGCCGTTGTTCCCCGGCAGGCGGCAGTGGTCCGGAACGAAAGGCAGGTGACGAATTCTGACGAACCATTTGTTCACTTCAGGGTCGTCACGGCAAAGAGCCCTGAGCCCCAGTTCGTCGCGCTTGGTATTATTGGCTTTCGCAAAGTGAAATGCGCAGCCACGTACCTGGGAGTAAAACGAGCGAAAACATCTATTGGAGCCCATATATGTGTAGTCACAGTTCCAACAGGCGCGTAACTGAATCCTAGCAATAGTACTCTGCCACTTTGGGCTTCATTTATCTTTCATAGATTAAAACGCCACACTTAAGTCGTTGACTGCACTAAAACAATACTTCAGAAATTTTCTTACCTTCAGAAATCCGGCGGTGGTCTTGAAGACGTTCATCACAGCCTGGATAGCGGCGGACTCGTAATCGAAGTGCCACGTGGTGGAGGTTGAGAGGCCACCGACTCCCCGAACTTGGTCTCAAGTGAAGTCTTTAAGGTGCCGAAAACAACCTCGTAGGCCTGAACGTCGCATGACTGCATCAGAGCATAAACGATGGGATGCGCTTCTCCTTTAACAATGGCATGTAGAGTGTAAAATTGCCCTGGACTGTGAAATTCACTGGGGTTATATTTAAAATTGCCGTCCCCCAGAATGAATTCGATATTGAGAAGCACTTCCAGGTCTTTTTCAGCATAAAAGAAGCAGCCGTCTCCCTTCCGTCTTGACTTCCAGTTGCAAGAACTCTTTGGAGTCGTTGGTGACGCGAAGCTCCGGGAGAATATCGTCCAATGCGTTGCCCTTTAGTCTGTTGTGATGGCGATTGCGTGAGAGGGCTCGTCTCTTGGACGTGAATCCATATGCACTGTTCATGCTGGCTTGTATGCCCTCCTGGACTTCATCTCCGTACTCACTAAACCTTTCCTGGACGGACGTCACCGCTTCGTCGAATGCCTCACGGGGTCTCTTGCGGCTGGTGCGTACATCCGCACAGACTTCGTACATGAATCGCTTTGCAAGCACTTCCGTCGCATCGGAGTCCTTGTCTGGGCTGCAGCTGTGCGGAGTCATGGGATTATCAGGATCGGACACCATAACTCCGTTGTTAAGCGTGAGGTGCGCTACTGGGCATTTTTCCCCGGTCACTGTGCGCTTGCTCAGATGAAAGCATTTAATGCATCGATAATACTCGATGCTAGGATTTTTTGGATTGGCACTCTTGAACGAAAATTCAAGAAACGCGTTGGAGCCAGCGACGCCTTTTGTACTGTATGACTGGCTTTCTTGAGCGCTTGTGAGAAGGCATGAACGTTGGGACACCCAGGTGCCCAGAATTCATCTCGTTGGCTCAGCGAGTACGCTGCAACCTGTAATCAAAACGCGACACATACAATCAGACGAGTTGCACTTAAAACTTTGAATTGCACTTGAGAAACTTGAGCCTCTCATGTGTCTTGAAATTTTCAAATTCCAAGACCTTACTTCTCTGCATAAATGGCTAACAGTGATTATTTGTATATAGCTCAAAGCACATAGGCGTAATAACTACAATATTTTAGATGCAATTACAGTACTTCAGTGTCGCAGTACATGCACATAAATAATCGACCGATAAAAACAACACTCACCGTATTTGCGTTTCAGCGATTTGGAGAAGACGAAGCTCAGGGTTCTGACAGAGGGAGGTGGCGAAATTGCAGTCCTTTATATAGCCATGTGGAATGTCGACCCGGAACGGGCATTGTTTGTAAGTGGATGGTTTCGTTTGTCTGCACTCTATGGTTTGAACCCTTTCAGGTGGTGTTGTACCATTGTTATATCGAACCAAGAACAAGGGTGAACCTTCCTAAGATAACGTAATAGGGCAGGCGAGCTGGTTAAAGTTAAACATTTCTAAAACCCAAGACGGAGGCTACAAAGAGGAAACAAACACAAGACGAGACGCCTTGTGTTTGTCCCCTCTTTGTAGCTTCCGTCTTGAGTTTTAGAAATATTGAACCTTTCTAACCTGGTCACTAGAATACAAAAGAACTTTGGTCCAAAACCGGAAAGGGGGTGACATGGGACGTGCATGTGTAGAAGATAAAGTTTCGAAGACCTCTTTGCTGTACGCCTACCTTTTGGTTTCGAAGCGATCAGTCGCTTTTCTTTTCTAGACTGCGTGTTGAACCCTGTTTAGGAAGTTCACGAAGCTTCGCTGCGTTGAAGACTCTTTGTTTCTCGCATCCCTTTAGTTTCTGTCTGCGGAGTTTTTTTTTCTGTTTTCCTTATTAAATTATTTTTTGGGGTGCATTTGACTGCTAAGCTACGTTGTTGACTTTGGTTGCTTTTGTTATTTTTAATCTTTATTTTTTATTTATTTTGAGCCTGCGGCGCCAGTATTAGGCATTATCGCAGAGGGCGGACAAATATTAAGAAAAAGCTTTTCCGCATTTGTGGCCCAAACAATTTCCCTAGACAGCGTATTCCATTCCTTCGTGGTCTAACAAAAAGGAAAAAAAAACTCTTTCTTTATTTTGTCCTCGGAGATCACGCATCTTATGTGTTCTTTACATTGTTAAATATAATTTGAAGCATTTCAGCAAGCTCTTTCACATAAAATACAAAAACGTGCAATGAAAAAAAAAGGTCCTAGCTCATCATTATTTATTTGGGACAGTATGCTCAATAAATTACAGGAATTAAATAGACATGACACATTGGATATCCAGCCTCAGTGGACATTCAGACCTGGTTGGATATTCCGTCTCGTTGGATATTCAGTCGCAGTGGACATTCAGGCCTGGTTGGATCTTCCATCTCGATGGATATTCAGTCACGGTGGACATTCAGGCTTGGTTGGATCTTCCGTCTCGTTGGACATTTGGACTCGTTGGACATTCCGTCTCAATTGGACATTTCGTCTCGATGGATATCCGTCTCGCCTGTCACGTGACCAATTGGATCTTTCGACTCGTCGGATCTTCCGTCTCGATGGATATTCAGGCCGCAAGCCCACACACACACGCTCACAAAGCAAACTATACTATCAAAAATGAGCAAAAAGCAAAAACACGAGTCAAGGTTTTTTTCTATAGAATGGCAGACACACGGCAGAAACCCCAGATGAAATCTCCGTGACCCACACCCTTGAGGGCACACTTATACAATTTCCAGCGCTTGTGATATAAATAATTTATTCTCCTGGTCTCTTCAATTTATTTTCGTTTTTCCCACATTAGTAAAAAAATGCTTAATTTGTTTCAATCCAACGCAAGCATATAATATAGCCCAATATTACTCCAATAGCGATCCACCAGATTTTCCATCCAACTAGAATAATAAGGAATCAAACTGGACTATTTGTAGCACAACCTGGCAACCCTGTTTAAAGTTTAAGATGAACAAGATTGAAGCTAACCATTTTTTCACCAACAATTTTTTAAAGTTTGAACCGCCTCGCGGTCAAATGGGGCTATGACCTCCTTTCGGTGAAGCTGACGTCCTTGCCCCAGATTCGGATGTCTCCGTCAGGTCTTCACAGTACCTGCCGCTTTTGTCAAGGTCATCGGTGGTGTGCTGGCGGCTATTGATAGGCATCTCTGGAGAGGGTGGAAAGGGAAAGAGAAAATCGTATCATGTCTTGAGTCTTTTGTCAGCCAGACGAGATTCTTCTTGACCCCGCCATTGTATGGAGTGTTGTGGTTTTTCCCCCTTGATTCGTAGTGTGGCGGGCGTAGCGACGTAGTGTTGCGGCGGGTGTCCCCAGACGCGTGCGCAAGGGTGCGAAAGTCTTGTGGGAGGGCCGTGTTTAAACAAGCCTGTCAATAAAGTTGACTCAGCTTCCTTCAAGATGTATTGTGTGTTGGCCTCCTTTCCCGGTCTGCCCTTTTCATTTTTACACTCTATGACCTCGATAAGGTCTTCAACACAACACGAGACTTCGTGTTGTTTTGTCCTTCCTTCTCGCCAGTCTCGGGGTTTTGTCTAAAATGTTGACCTCGATAGGTTCTTCAAGACCTGAACAATAGCGTGACCTCGAAGTTAAGGAGGAAGGCCCCTGGTCTTACATAAAAGGAGCTGCGGATCGTGGCATGGCATCAGTCATCTTCCCGGCAACAGCGCAGATTTCGAATTCAGGTGAGACCATATTTCTCTTTTTTTATGTCATCTCCGTAGAAAGTTTTTTTGGCATAGAGTGTAATGAGTATTTTTTTCTGACCAAATGTTAGTTCAGGAATAATAAGATCCATCTGGTTATTCCTACTTCTTTATGGACTGCATAATCTAATTGTTGTTGACAGTTTTTTCCTCCTATTGCTTTTCAATGCCTGTCCGATCAACTTTTAAGCGCTTTCGACCCTGGTTCAAAACAATCAGACCAAGTGTTTTCTTGTGGAGCGCCTGGAATATATATTTCCCGGCTCTCTAGGCAGCGTATATCCCCAGGTAGAGTAATAATCCTTTTCATTCCCTGTTCTCCAGCACCACCATGGCTCGCAGCACCCTACAAGAGTTCCGGGACCTGATTGACGACTACTTCAGCGGGGAGCGTGGCGACCGTCACCCTCTTCTAAAGAAGCGTGTGGAAGAGGCACTGCAGCTGGCCCGACTCATCGAAGTCGAGAGCCCAGACGAAACGCTGACGCCGGCCGAGGAGATGGCGGTGCTCGAAAGGACGTTCCGACCTGCTCCAGAACATGGCTTCGTGGACGCCTGTGCACACGGGCGGCTAGTGTGCACCTTCAAGCCAGAAACGGCCCTTCTCAGGGCCACCCATTCACGCCATTTCGGAAGCTCGTGTTTCCGAAGCGTACCTCCCGTGTCTCTGAAGGAACACACCGAAACTCGACTTATGTCCATCATCGGCGTGTTCTCCGCTTACGGGCGGGCCGGGGCTCTACTTCCGGTGACGTATTGCGGATGCCTTGCTAACGGGTGGTATTTCATCGACCCCCGCGATGCAATACTAAGCTCGTTGCTCGTGCGCACATGTGCACGCATCCAGCTTCCGCAGAAACTTGTTTTTAAAGCATAAAACGCTTTTTCAGGCTATCCCGAACCTCGAAAGTTGGTCCATCCGTCCGGGCATTTTACACTAAATGGATCGAGGAAATGCCCGTCTTGTGACCCAGACAGCAATTCAGTTTCCCCACTAAATTTTGCTTACAAAAGTACCACACGTGTCGCCTCGATTCTGTCGTCCATTGTCTATAAGTAGATTTGCGTGTTTTTTGGAGTATATTTTGGACTGTTTTGGAGCTAAATCTTTGAATTTAGCTCGAAAATTTAGCTCAGATGCTATTTATTTCTAAATAAATAGCATCTGGGTGTAAATGTATGCTAGATATAAGGGAAGGTGCCGGCATCGGTTAATATTTCTTCAGTTGTATTTGGCGTTGGCGCTATTGCCATTGGCAATACTAATTTGACCCTCGACAAAAGTCGACCACAAGTGTTGCTTCGATGAATGTCGATACATTCATTGAAGCAACTAAAATGTAAACGATGTTGAAATAAAATGCCCTTAGATGTCTGAAGTAGTCTTCTCCAGTGGCTGAGAAGATCGGCACGTCGTCTTGATACGCAGGGGCGTATGTTTCAGCGCCCTCCAACACTCGGTTCATTAATCTTGAAAAGGAAAAAGGCGCATTTTTTAGTCCGAAACTTAGCACAGTCGGGCGAAACGTTCCCGGAGGGGTTACAAAAGCGGTGTACAGGCTCGCCTCGGTTATTGGAACCTGCTAGTACTCGGTAACTAGGTCAAGGATCGAGACGAACTCAGCCCCAATTACTCGTTCCGCCCTCTGGCAGACATCGCACGCCCGCACTTGTGTCTCGGCATCCCGGAAGCACCCAAGCCAGTGCTTTATAAACACAGCACCATGATTTGAACGGGCACTCGAAAAAAATAAACCCGGCCTGGCAGCAAATCCACGCTCTTCTTGACAGGTATGTTCGTCGCAATAGCTCGGAGAAGTGCACGCCGATGTAGTGATTGTGTTTGTACACTTCCGAAGGATCCAGGTCAACATAGCGAACATTTTTCATATGGCAACGACGACGCATGTGTAGGCGTGAGGTAACGAAAATGGAAAAGCAGCGAAACGCGAACCCCAGCTCTGGCGGAAAGCACTGAATCGATGGCGGCTCCCGAGAGCTCACGCGATGGGACTCGCCGGTAGCGACTCTCCGATCGTCTGTAGTGTGAACTTCCGTGGTCGCTTGTCGCATGTCGCCAGTGTAAACGCGTCCTTAGCCCGTCACTGACTATAGGTAAAATCTATAAAGGCTGAACCTCATGCAAGCAATTTAGCGAGTGACGAGACGAGCGACGAGAGTCAGAGAAGAGCGACGGGTATTTGTCGCTGTTCACGTCGCTCGCTTTTTACAGAGCGCAGCTCTTAAGCTAGGAACACATGAGCTGCGAAATCGGGCTCCGCGTGCTGATTCCCACAGCAACAGCCCAGGACGCTGTGACGTAGACCTATGCCGAGCCGCCACTTCACAGCATGCGCGCAAATGGGCATAGAAACTGCCGCGCGGCGCCTGTTTTTGTCGCTCATGTGTTCCTTGCTTTATGGTACGTTTACACCTGAGAAGAAATCCGCTGCCGCGGGAGCGGATTCGCTCCTGGCGGCGACGAGCGGGTTGTGTTTATATCGATTTCCTTCGACCGGCGGCGCCGGCTGCGGCAGCTGTTCCCGTAGCATCCCGTCAAATATGACGAGAAGGCGCGAGCGTTCCCACCTCGGCTGTCTCTCCCGGGCGTTGCTGCTCCCGGAAGAACGCGTACTCGTGACGTAGGCAGCGTCGCCCTGCGCAAGAATGTCACTTCCGGTCAGCGAAACGCCTCGTTCGGCGGCAGAAATAGGTCCTGGACCTATTGGGGAGGAGGAGCGACCGTGACGCCCCAAGCGGTTAACTTTAGAACTACACGATGGGGACAACAAATACAATGACTCAGCGCTCGGGCGACATAACCGAACGCGGCGTCAGCGTTCGGCTGGATTTCCTGTTCTCCGGTGAGGGGGAGGAGGGGCTCTTTTGTTTCCACTCCGGCCTGCATGAACAATGCAGCATGCTCAGCACAAAAGCCGAAGTGGGTAAAGCTCGCATTCTCTGAGGATAGATCCGGCACTTAACGTCGCTTCGTCGATCGTTAGTATTTTTTACATTAAACTGTGCCCCGCGCTCTATTGTAGAAGATGACGTGGGCATGCCCATAAGGCCTCTAGGCATGTGCACAGACCTTGTGTTGAGTAAACACCGAGTATGGGGACAACAAACGGGTCAGAGCGCCCCCTATAGTTCGATCTCCTGCCCAATACGGCTCGGCGCCGCGTTTTCCGTTCAGCGTTTCACCCCAGCGGCAATAGCTGGGCGGATTCGCCAGCGGATCCGGAAGTGTAAACGTACCATTAGGTGCCCGTTTCCGGCTCGAGCGGCGATGTCGGCGTAGCCGCGCTTGGCGTTATGGGACGTTTCCCATCATGACGTCACACGTGACGTAAATATATAAAACACGTGACTTGTTACGTCACACGCTATAACATTGCCAACATTACCGCTTAAGTTAGGAAAAAGATTTCCGCTAAATTCGCGAAAAACAATTCCCGCTCAATTTACCTTCGTGACGTCACGTGTGGCGTCACTAGGGTTAAATTGTCCAGCTAAATTTAGCGGAAAATATTCCTGCTAAATTTGGCGGGGAAGGAAGAGGGACAAACACTCTTCTCCGTACCCTCTCCTCCTCCCCGAAGAGCTGCGCAATAATTCGGCGTTACAGAAAATTGTAAACGTCTTTCGTTTTTATTTCTAGAAAACGTCGCTCATCGCATTGGTCGCTTGCTCCCGTCGGTTTCATGCGGTTTGTCTCACTGAGAATTCTAAAGGCGAGCAAGGTTAGATAGATAATCAAACAAGCGCCGGAAGAACACGGAGACAAGAGGTTGGACGAAACAAGGGCGCTTGAATTACAACTCACCGGGGTGCATTTTCAAGGCCAGAATTTCTAGACACCTCGTTCTAGTTGCAACGACCGTCCCCACGGGGCGCCTTGATCCTGGCAAGAACAAGCAAAGAGCAACCTTTCTTTCACCCTTTTCCTTTTGTCACCTTAGTAGAGAGAGAAAAGGGAGAGGGACAAAATGGACTCCTAGAAAAATGAAAGATGTTTGCAACTCCCTGTAATGCCGAATTAGAGCTCAGCTCTTGAGGCAGGAGGAGGGGAGGGTATGCCCCTCCCTCCTCACCTTCTCCCGTCCTCCTCTTTCCCCTCCTCTCATTCTCCTCCCCTTTGCTTCTCCCTCGTGACGTCACTCGTGGCCGTAGTCCACGTTACTAGATTACCTCAGTTGTGGAACTCCCGCGGAGAGGGTACCCCCGTCTCACTTCAATCCGCCTGCCGTCGTTCGAAGCGCCACCTAGATTTTCGTTTCATAACTGTGGGTTCCAAAAGCAGAGCTGAAGCGCCATCTAGACGCCGTGCTTCAAAACGTATGTATCCCGATTCCCATAGAATACACTGCAGTTACCAAAGCAGCCGTCCAGCGGCGCGTCGTGGTGAGTGAGGGGGGGGGAGGTACTGTTCGTGCATGCAGCGTCTATGAGCAGTTCCGTAACTGAGCTAATCTAATAACGTTGGCCCAAGTGACCCTGGTGACGTCACTCGTGAAGGTCATGACCTTCGCGAGTGTCTTTGGTGACGTCACTCGCGATCGTCGTGACGTCACTTGTGATCCTCGTGACGTCCCATGTGACGTCATGGAAATCGGCATATGATGCAACGCGCGAGTCACGAGTGACCCGCGCGGTTCATCATGGGACGTTTCCCATATTGCAACGCGCGGGACCCTCGTGACGTCACACGTGATGTAAGGTATGACGTCATTATCGAAAACGTCCCATAAAGCAACGCGCGGGCCACGAGTGAGACCCGGGCGTTGCATTATGGGACGTTTCTCATACTGCAAGGCGCGGTTATGCCGATGGCGACGCCGACGCCGCTCAAGCCGGAAACGGGCGTCTAAGAGCTGCGCACTAAAATAGAGGGAAAGCACTATTTTGCTTTTCTTGGGGTCCCAGCTAGTACGAGCTATTCCTACCTCACTGACCCCGCAGCCCGCAGCTCTGTGAAGGACTTCGCGAACGCATCAACCAAAATAGGCTGCCCGGCCGGCGGAACGGCAAGAGCTAAAGTGCCGTCAGTGCACCTCAGCAAGAGCTATCGCGGTTATGTTAATCTTTTATAGCGCCAAATCTAGCCTTCAAATCAGAAACATTCTAGAGCTTTGTTGAATTTACTGTGCAATGAATTTAAGAGACTGTATTAAATATTCGCCTGGCACTCGTAGTTTTATTTTTTTAACAAACACGTATTTATGGGGCTCGAGACAACAAATGCCAAGTATCAATCGTGCATCGAAATCGGCCGGTGGATTCGTTCCAAGCGACTTCGGCGGTACCGATATTAGTGACTTTTAGCAAACCGTTACCGTGTTCTGCGTACCGCACTTGCGGAGCCTTTGAAGCGTGCTTTAAAGCGCTCGTCGAGGTGATACCGTGACCGCGGGGGCGCGCTTAAAAGGATGTTTGAAATGCTCCGGTAGTGTGGTACCTGTAACTAGCTAACGGTTTGTTAAAAGTCCCCGTTGGGATCCTTTCCCGCTTTTGTTTATAGAATTACGAAAAAAATAGAGGCTTATTTGCACTCGTTATCCCCATCATTTGCTTCGTTTTCGAAGCCATCACGGCGCAGCTCACCCCTGCCCCGAATTGCTGCTTAGGTGACACCTTTCAGCGGAGGCGGAAACAAAATGAAGAAAAGCTCGCTGGACTCTAAGCACACTCTAATCCCCTTACGTGCGATTTTTTCTGATTTGTGTGCGCTTTAAAGAAATTGAGTCAAATAAAAGCTACATGATCGTAGAAAGAAATTTAGAAGTCGTAAATAAACCAAAATGACAGTGTTCATTACATCATCAAAACACCCACTAGATACCAAAACAAAAAAGGTAAGCGATATTCAGAGACAACTATGGTGTTAAAGCTGTAGGAAAGAGCTCAACTGCCTTATTTTATTACACGAGTGGGTTTGGAGGCACGGAGATGACAGGATTGCCGATTCCGCTCTTGCTCTTCACACAGACGCCGATGCTGTCCTGTTCGGCGCAAGAACGTGTTGAAGTGGGATTCTGCACGGTGCTACCGGGCGTCGTGTGCAACGACGACGTGAACGCTTCCGACAGGGGTGCGACGTTCACTTTTGCTTTGCCAGAAACCGAAACATAGACTTGGAGAATTAAGATCATCGACATCAACTGAGCGGTATAGGAAAAATTGTTTCCCAGTTAAGTACAGAGGAGGGCATTACTAATGATAAGCAAGACATTGCAAACCGGTTTAATAGCATTCTTCTTAAGCGTTTTCAGGAAACACGATAATGAACCAATAAAGTTTCAGTTACCTAAAGACTTTCCAGACGCGGATGATTTCGCACTTTCAGTGGAAGGAATACTGGATTTCTTACTAAATATTGTCACGAATGACGATGTACAAGTCGATGGAACAACTGAGAAACTGAAATCGTTTAATGGGGCGAACTTTGCTCAAAAATAAAGGAAACATTAGATAACAGCAGAGCGTCGCGGGCTCGAAATCGACGAAAAGCAGAGTCGAACGCTGGGCGAAACTGATCTGGTAGTTACGGAGCCTTTTACGCGTAGGCTCTGGAACAATGGCAGTCGAACATTCTAACCTATACTCTGTTTAACCTATGTTGTACCGCAGCGAAGGCTAGGAGCGCGAGCTTATAGCGTTAGCTGCCCTTGGTGCACGAGAGCTTGTGCCGTCGAGATGTCCTCGAGCAAGGAGTTCTGCAGCTTGTAGCCTTTCCTGCGGTACAACACAAGGTGAAACAGAGTAGAGCGACAACACGGTTCTCGAATTTACCCGAACATTACATTAGATGTCAACAGAAGGCGCTCCGCGACCAGGAATCGAACCCTGGCGTTTCGCGTGGAGGCAGCGCTATAACCGTTAGGCCACGCGCGCTACCTACTTGGCGAGCTGCGCGCGTGGCAATATAGAAACTTCTGAATTGATGGGCCTAGACGATCCCAATCCCTTTGCTAAGTAAATACGTAGAATAAATAGCCAAACACCTCTTTGTAATTAAAAAAATCGCTGCCAACGGGAACTTTTTTAGAGGACAGGAAAATGAGTAAAATAATTCATATACCGCAAGGCAGTGAAGCAACATCTGTCTTCTATAGGCCCATTCATTGCCTGGCTTCAACGTCGTGCAAGTTTTGCAGCATGTAGTTTTCAAACATATCAGGTGCTTTCTTTATTGTAAAAAGTTTCTGAGCGATTACCAACATGGATTTCGTGAGGGCCTATCGACAGTGACCCAGCTTGTAGAAGCTGTGCATTATATTTGTGAAGCCGTTGACGGTAGGGGACTAGTACATTAAGAGGGCGTTTGACAAGGTAATTCATAGAAAACTACCAATTAAATTTAATTCTGTTTCACGACATAGGGACATAGTAACTGTTTCTAAGTGGATAGAGTCATTTCTCACTAATCCTAAGCAATTTGTAAGTATCGACGGAAATAGGCTAGAAATACGTCTTGTTGAATCGGGCGTATACCACAAGGCTCGGTACTTGGGTCAGTGTTGTTTCTGGTATATATTAACGACCTTAGAGTTGATCCGCATATTTAAACAAGATTATTTGCAAATGACTTATATTTATACCGAAGTCAACTCTGTCGCCGATCAGATTAGGTTGAATGAGTATTTCTCTAAAATAAATGATTGGTGTACGAAATGCCAAATGCCATGAAACACACCAAAAACCGTGTGCATGACCATAACGCGCAAGCATCGACCTTTGGCGTTTAAGTACACACTGTAGGGAGTCGTTTTACCAATGTTACTTAATATAAGTATCTTGGTATCACCATAACTTCAGATCTTAGATGGACAAAGCACGTTGATAACGTTATTGGCAAAGCCAACAAAAGATTAGGATTTATCAGAATGCGCTCAAGCTTCCTTCACTGGAAAGTAAGCTGATCGCATACAAGATGTTCGTGCGCCCAATACTGGAATATGCGTGTAAAGTCTGGGATCCGTACGTAAAAAGCTTGAGTAAAAATTGGAAAGCGAACAACGACGGGCATTGCGTTTCATGTACTCTTGGTATCGGAGACAGGAATCGGTTTCATTCCTGTACAGCAGAGCCTATTTACCAATAATCCAACTCGGCAGAAAAAAAAAAAACAGGTGAAATCATTTTACAGCATTATTAACAACTTGCTCTATGTTGACAAGCACCACTATATAAGTAAAGACACGTCGCGAATAACAAGGAATAAGCACAGAAGGCACGTGAAAGAAAGGTTTATTAAGGAATGCTTTAAATACTCATTATTCTTGACAGACAGCGAGGGATTTGAATCAACTACCAGGAATTGTTGTAAGTGCACGTAGCCTGAATGTATTCGCATTTCTTATTTCTGATGTTTGATAGCGGCAAAGGTTGTGTTTGTTGTATTACTATTGTGGGTATTGCACCTGTTTGATTTATCTATTGTGCATGTCTTGGTGCAAGGCAGCCCGGACTGTGATAGTTGGGCTGTTACATATAACGTGATATCCTCAATTATGTACCCTACTCCTATATTCATTCCGTAAGGGTTCGATAGTATGTTCAAATAAAAAAAACAACATATGAGCAACATGTCGCATTGTGCCTAAAGCATCGATGTATTTATAAAGAAAATCACTCGATCTAAATATTAAAGAAGGAGACGCGAGTACCCTTTGGTTTTTCGATTCTCGTCAATGATATCCGGTCCCAGGAAAACGAGCACAATTGTTGGGGTTCCTCTAGGATAGTGGTACTACCGACACATCCTAGCAAACAAGGCTGTAGTGCAGCAGTTCCCACGTCACTTGCCGGAGGCCAGCGTGAGTCACGGATTGGACAAACTTGCTGCGTCAACGTTCGCCTGGGAGTCCTGTACACATTCACCGAGGCTGGCGCTGCAATCGCGCGCAATCTGAAGCCCGTGCTGTTCTCCGGCTGGGGTTGTAAAACATTCGGCACTAGGAGGCCCCGTTGTGACATTGCACACTCTAAAAGAGTCTATGACCTGACGTTCCCACAGAACACGAAGAGAACCAATCACGACCAAGAATAGAAGGGTCCTTGCGAATGACGAAACCAAGAATGCGATTAGATTTGCAAATTACGATGTGGGCAGGATCAAAGGGCGAGTGGAAGGTCGCACTCATTTGCCCTGCGCACATCGAAGTTTGTCGGTCTAATCGAATTCCGAGCTTCCTGATTAGCTGTGATATTTCTATTGTTCGTTGTGATTGGGTGACTTGTGTTCTGAAAGAAAGTCAACTCAGAGACCTGTTTTTAGAGCGTACGATCGTTCTATTCGCACGGGAACGGGCTCCTCCGTGGCTGGGCTGGGTCCTGGTCGGCGGTGGTATCCGCCACTTTGCGGTCCGTAGCGGCTGGGCGGATGAACCTGCCCACGTACTTAGGGCTGTGCCGGACGAGGTAAAGGGTGAAGCGCTCTGCCACGGTCTCCTTGCGGTCGGTGCGATGCACCTTCTTCTGCGCCGGCAGGCTGGACGTCTTCATGGCCTCGTGGTACGCCCGGAACTGCTGCGGCTCCCGTGGACCCCAGTGGGCGCAAGGGAGAAGGGAGAGCTCCACGTCCTGCACGGGGAAGATAACACTTGGCTTTGGCGTTTGGGTAAATGGAACGAATGCCCGACAGCACTTGAGGGGATTTTCAACGAGTAGCACTTGCTATTAAAATAACATGCAATATGGAGCACGGTGAAGCAATTGGGAATGTACAAAAAAAAAGGCTCGTCGTCCATGCACCTCTTCTTTAGGGGCATGGTGCCTGATCGTGAAATACCTCCGCGCCTACTAGATTATTCTACTAATACGGAGTACCTACCCTATTACGAGCCTCTCGTTCCTACGCTGCAGAGGGGAGGGGGAGAGGAATGTGTTACGGTTAGGGTACCCCCGCCCACTCCGTGCGGCGCTGGTCGCGCGCCGTAAGTAGTCCAACCAACAGCTTGCTTTTGTTGCTCACACACTCTTCCATGACCTTGCTTGGGTGCGACTAATTCAAACACAAGCGAGCAAGGTCAGAGGAGGTTACTATTACGTAGCTATCGATTTAAAAAGAATTGCAGCTACACCTCGATTGATTGACCCGACCACCATATGCAGACTCGCATTTCACGAGAAAGGCAACCGACGTTTGCGTTCGCTATCCGCCTTCCTGGAGCGCGTCGACGTCTCGTCTTCACGAGTCTTTTTTCTCGCGACGACACGGAGGATGCACAGACGGGGATGAGGGAGCAATAGCACATAGAAGACAGGGCCTTTCCTCCCAAACGTCATCACTGGTGTATCAGCGGCTCGCCTACCATGGCGTCAGCGTCGTCGACGGCGCGTCTTCCAGCGTCACACAATGAGCGCGACATTAGCGCGGGGCGACGCCAAGTCGGACGCGTCTGCCGCATTGCGTCAACTCTCGTCGAGCTTCGGCATGTTTGCCGCTTGGGACGGATAGGGAACTTAATAACGATGAACGTATTGCAGGGGCCGGGGTCTTTTAGGTGGCATTGCATATATATGGAGCGTGTGGACACGCCATCACTCGGGTCGGCACGCACAGGTGGATTTCAACTCGGGTAGTTGGCAGGTAGGCAATGGAGCCCGCTGAGCGACAGGGCGAAATGTGAAAAGAGTAGCTCCATCCTCTTCAGTTCTGCTACCTTGTTCGAAGCACTCTGCCACGTCACACCACGCATGCACCGGAAATGCGAGTTAGGCTCTGCTAGAAAGTGGTTCTCTATAAAAAAGAAAAAGGTTAAAACTGGAAGCTGTAAGTAATGCGCACATTACACACCAGAAACAAGCGCGAAGGCATCACTGAAAGCACGGAAGATTTAATTGCAGGGAACCGACTTAGAATGGATGGCTCCGATTTTATTGAATATTCAAATTATTATATAGCCAGTTATACGCAGGACAGCCGCATACAACTTTTATAAATGTCAAATTATCGCAAAGAAATTGCTTTAAACCAGGTTTCTCTTTTTTTTTTTTTTTTGGGGGGGGGGGGGGATTGTCAAAATATATTGATAAATCGACGCCAAGTTATCATATTCATAAATCAATGAGAAAACCTTTGGAATGTTATTTTATCGACCATTTGGTAATGATCTTTAGTTTTTAGCAAGTTTTCTTGTCAGAAAAAGTCCTAAGTAGTGAATATTATTTCTCTCGTTGACAGTTAGTTTTGCTTCAGGAAGAATTTCGGTGACCAGCACTAAATTAACAAAAATAAAAAAGGGACATATGTCTCGAATTTTCCTACCTCTTCGCTTTCGTTCATTTCCGAGCCTTACAATTTTCAGTGTCAACTTCAAGTAGTCATTTCACAGATTGAATGTACCGAAGTTGTCACATTCAAATAAATTACGATAATCGTATATTATTTCTAATACACTAAAATTTGGATATAAGAAGGCGAGTAAGAAACGCCGTAAGCAAGCAAGTTCATTTCTAGCCATTGTCCGTGAGAGGTTAAGAGTAAAATGGAAGCTTTTCCCACCCGTTTCCACTTCAGCGGAGCGAACGGTGGGGAGGAGGTCGCCTCCTCTACAGCGTTCGCTTTGCTAAAGTTGAGACAGGTGGGAGGAGCTTCCCCTTCACTCTTAACCTGCCACAGACTACAAGCATCGTGTGACGAGTGAACACCAGAGGGGTAAACACGGGAGCAGAATGCGGCAAACCCTGGGCGCTGACATCGGCGGTCCCGAGAGTCAAAGAACGAGAAAGAGAGGGACAGAGGAGCGGAGAAAGAGCGCATACGAAAAGGTAGGCGAGTTCGCTTTCCCGCGACGAGCTGAAGCTGCTCGAGCGCTTGTAAACTTCATTTAGTTTTATACGCTGCGCGATTCCCATGTTTTGCTAGAAAAGAACAAGGCACAAGAGGCAGCGAAACATCACCTTACAGGGGATCTTTCGCTGATTCGTTGTGCATATTAAGGCTTCGCCAGCGGTATGGGCCCACCAGGACCGCCAAATGGGACCGCCCATGTCCGTGTCTATGCCCCGCCGTTCCAAAGTGGCCCAAATTCATCGAACCTGTCCCTCGCGAATATTATATTGATTCTACGGTCAGTACCTCCTAAATACCGAGGCCGGCCGCAAGTGCTGGATTAACGATTTCATCTCCCGGAGGCTAGCGCGGGCAGAGATTGCACATGTGTCCGAGCGGAACGCTGACGCGGTACTCGTGTTAAAGTTTTGTTCCGCGCTGTCTTCCTGTAGAAGGCGTGAAAAATTGTCTAGCTTATACATTCCGTCAAATGCAATGAAAGTGCAATAGCACTTGATAAGGTTTGTACCAGGATCACCTTCTATCGCTATTCCTCTCTAGTTTCTGTCTCTTCTACGTTTTGATGTTTCCTCTCTACCCCAGTCTCAGGTTAATTCAACATGGTTAAGATTCACCAGCTCGCCTGCACCCTTACGATATTTTTTCGGATATTTCTCCGTTAAATTTAGCGGGGGAATGGTGACGTCACGTCGCGTAAATATATGTTGTCCCATTATGACGTCATCAGACCGACATCACAAAACGCCATGACGTCACGCGACAATGAGTTCCGTGATTCGTGAATCCTATGACACCGTTACGTCATGGGATTCAGCGAGACAAATTTAGCGTGTCATTCTTCACGTGTCGCCATGACACTACGACGTCACGGGAAATACAACACGATTTGGCGATGTCAATTATCGCGTTACGTGACATCATGATGTCATGTTGCATGATCCCACGTGACACCAAGATGGTCATCAGGTGACATTGCGACGTCATGCGGTCACACCAACACGAGCAAGAAAGGTACGTAGAAGGTTCGCATATCAGGCTATCACCTGAAACATCTGACACTAGCGTCGTGTGATCAGGGTATTGGACGAGCGCGCAAGTGCGTAGGAGTCGCACCCAATTATTTTCGAGGAGCCAGGTGACGACGAGCGGGGGCACGGCGGCCACGGCCAGCACGACCATGGCGATGGCTGCGAACCGCAGGGGCCTGCCCATGGACTGCATCTCGTCCACGTAGACGTGCACGGCGGTCAGGGAGACGGCGGCAGCAACCAGGGACGCCAGCGGAGACACCCGACGCCAGCGGCGTACCAGGGACCGCGCCAGCGACACCTGCTGCATGAAGGCCACGTCGAAGACCAGGCGGTCCGTGCCGTAGCCCCAGACGAAGGCGAGCAGTTCCAGGCAGGCCACCAGCAGCACAGGCACCTGCGAGCGGCCAGTCACGTGGTCACTGATGAGTGGTCGGTGACAGTGTCGAAACTCCAATGGCCCGTAGTTTTCTCTGGTGGAAGTGGTCCTTAAGAAGCACAAAACTGGATTGGAGGCGACGGAGGGGGGGGAGGGGAGGGCAACGTTGGTTTTAAGTTCGGCTTACGTGAGGTTTGCAACTCGAACCCAACGAGCCTCCATATGAACCTCCCTCCCCCTCCCCCTTTCATGGAACCCACAGCCTGTCTTCCTGGACAGGGCGTTTTGTCTAGCAAAACAATGGTGAAATGGACGAAGGACACAAAGGAAAAAGAGCACACACTAGACGCTGACAATCGTCCGAATAACTTATTTCCACGTTCCTCTTAAAAAGAAGAAATCTTGTTGTCGGTCTGCGCCTTGTGTATGAACTTTGTTACTTGTTCATTTTATCTATTTGACTACTGTTTCTATTTTCTCACAACATACACGAACTAGCCCAACTTAGTGCCTCTATGACATGAATTAGCACTTACAGAGACGACGTGTCATACATCGGGGTATTCCGTGGGCATGCCAGATTAGGTATGCACACGTTTCGTTTGTCATAGTTTAAAAATTATAAAAGCACTGAAAACAACAAAGACCAAGACAAAATAAGACAACAACAGGCGCCCTGTTCTGTGTTACTTTGTCTTGGTATTTCTTGTTTTCGACGATTTTATACATTATGTTTTTAAAAATAAGAAACAACTATACTCGTTTTCACCTCAGAAACAGAAAAGAAAATTACAGCTGGGCTCGGAGCATGGCGAATAGACCGATCTCACAGCCAGCTTCGTTACGCCACCCCTGCGGCCTTGCATCGTGGGCTCTGTAGTCTTTCTGCACGCACGACAACCTCGCTGAGAGAGAGCACGAGGCGGCACGAGCTGTCTCGTGCACTGGCGGCTGCCTTCTAGAAACTACAGTTATGGCGGCGTCACGTATGCGTGGAACGCTCAGTGAGATCGGTCTATTGTGCACTTTATGTGGAGTATTAAGATATATGTAGGTGCATATTCGATTAGGTTTATGTTATCACATTGAGACGTAAATGTTTTGAACGCCGGAAACATCGCTTCTTCCTCCGATAACCAAACCTTGTAAGAACGACTTCACGCGATGTATGAATAATGCGCAGAACTTGCTTTTTACTTGTGGTGAAAAGGAGTAGAGTTCAATTAATCACATTGTTGGCCTTCATCAACCGGGTGTGACTGCTTGGCAGAGACAGCCCGAGTTGATGAACAGACGAAACCGATGGCCTACAAGTGATCTTCATTTGAATTCACGGGCGTCATTGCTGTTTTGTCAGCGTTAGCCAACGCTGCTAGTCATAGCCGTTAAAGATACATTAATATAACTTTTTACTGTAGTGAATTTGAATTTTACCAACAGCATACTCGTTGGAGAAAAGAAACTAGCGTGGGAGGAGAGTAATATATGGTTTTTACTTTACAGGTGCGAAAATGAGAAATTCCTATTTTTTTGTCCCTTTTTCGCGGAAGCTTTCTTCTGTATCGACTTTTAAGCTCGTCATCCAAATAAGCTCACATATTGAATACGAGCACTCCGTTACTCGAACTGAACTGGGTAGCAATCAGTCTGTAGGCCAATATTCGGGTTCATGTTCGTAACCAGTATAGCATTTTCTGAGATTACCAGTTCGGGAGAATTTCGCAGTGAACGGGCGCGCACACCACGAGCAAAGAACCAATTGCTTGAAAGTGTGTCGTGATTGCTGGTGAGTCTGTGAAATGCGAGCAGATTTTGAGACCAAAAACTCCAACCATAAATGCAAAAAAAACAACAACATTTGTATGAGTTCTATGAAAGAAATAACAACATTTCAGGAATTTCCGAGCTTAAAATGTGCTATACGTATTAGCTACATAGGCGTGTGACTGTGATAATCCTCACAGTCCACAAGGTCACACATGCTTTTGCGGGCCTGGGTAATTTATCTGTTCGTTTATTGTCCAATAAACACACGTATACGTATGTAAGAGAACGAGGCGGCGAAAAAGAAATTCCGGTTTCTTGCCGTGTCAAAGCCGGACGGGATTCACGCTCGCTGTCTTATGACCTCTTCAGTGAGGCATAAAAGCACCTATGGCTGCAGTGCGGCACTGACATAGAGTTGGGTCAAAGCGCCACTGGGTGGCCGGGAGCAGCTCGCAACATATTTCTGTTGCTATGTAGTCAAAGGTACGGGAGCGCATGCTTGAGACTGAGAGCCGTTTGGTTCGTCCAGTTCGGTCTGTTCACAATTTTTCCGGGAAGCCAACTGACGTCTTTCGCCTTCTGCATTTCGAGGGAGATGCCGACTGCTTAAAAACGGGTTTTCGTCGGCCTCTTTGGGTCCAGACATTACGTCCTTCGAAGACCCATCGTACACAGTGAGCACGGCTCCAGGGACTAGGTTTTTACGCGGTATCCCGGTACATAATCTTTCAGTTTAAATTACCTTCAGTACACAAGCGTAGATAGATATTTATCGTTCACAGCAAGGTTCCCCCATGGTATCTTGTTCTTCCACGCGGTGCTTAGCGTATCTTCGCTGCGCATCTGACGAAAACACACCAGAAGCATTCCCTGATGTCGATTTGCGATTCGGTCGCACAACAGTAAATCATTGAGCTACGCGAAACAGAACTCGTTGAGCAAATGGTTGGAGCAGAGAAAATAGTTGTGTCGCAGCGTCTCCACGGGGTTGTATGAAATAAACATACAATACTTTATGTTACTTCTCTAGTAATTGATATCCGGAGTAGTCATTTGGAAAATGTATAGGCAACTAAAGTCATGAAAAACTGTTTTGATGTTTTGTGGTGCCACCAGCTGGGAGGCCAAAAAACAGATGATTCATAATGTTCTGGATATCGTGGAGCTTGGCGTTGACGCCTTTATAATCATAATTATCCGTGTCTTTTTTGCTCTGTCCGCTAATGAATATTGACATGGTTTATTGATGAATAAAGGGCTCAGGCAGTGCGTGTGATTATTAAATAAATATATTGCCGCGCGCGCACCTTACTAAGCAGGCACGCGCGCGTGGCCTAACGGTTATAGCGCCCGCCTCCCACGCGAAAAGCCAGGGTTCGATTCCTGGCCGCGGGGACGCCTTTTTGTTGACATCTAATGTAATGTTCTGGTAAATTCGAGAACTCTGTTGCATGTTCGAGGTTAGAATGTTCTATGCGCGAACCTTCTACGCCGATTGTTCGAGAAGCCCACGCGTGTACAAAAGGGGCTCCGCGTGGCGAGCGGCAGTCAGTTTCGCCCCAGCGTTCGACTCTGCTCTTTCGCCGACTTCGACGCCCGCGACGCTCTGCTGTTATCTTTTGTTTCCTTCTTTATGTTTGGGCACAAGTTCGCCCGATTAAACGTTTAGTTTACTCAGTTATTCACCGCCTCATCACTTGTCATTCGTGACATTTTGGTGGAGGTGCGGGGTACCGCATGTCCGTTCAGCGCTCCTCCAAGTTCCCGCGGTGCAAGTCCGAACCCAAGCCCCCAAGAACCCAACGAGGACCAGACCGGGATCCGATTGAGCCGCCGGAACCTTGGCCTACCCCCGGAATTAGGACCCTTGCCACCCAGGACCAGGCAGACAGGGAGGACGACGATGGCCGACCAGTCGGAGACCGCGGCCGCTCCTGCCGTCGTATACCTGCCCGTTGCACCCCGGACTCCGACGCCATTCCACGGGGAGAACCACGAGGACGTTGAGGATTGGCTACAACATTACGAACGAGTGGCCCGCCATAACCGATGGACACCGGAGCAGTGCCTTCAAAATGTGTACTTTGCTCTGGAAGGCACGGCACGCACCTGGTTTGAAAACCACGAAGCGTCGATTTCGTCGTGGGAAGAATTCCAGGGCGAGCTGCGACGCAGCTTTGCCAACCAACAGCGACGACAGCGTGCCGAAGAACTCCTGCGAGCGAGAAACCAAGGGCAGACTGAGAGCGTCACAAGCTTCGTCGAAGACGTTCTCCACCTGATGAATCGCGCCGACCCAAACGCTTCCGAAGAGAAAAAGCTGCGGGTCTTGATGCGCGGCGTAAAAGAAAACATCTTCGGAGGCCTTGTTCAGAGCCCGCCTACCACCGTCGAAGGCTTCATCACGGAGGCCACCAACATCGAACGTGCCCTTCAAGCTCGTGCCGCCCACTATCACCGAGGTCCCGGCGTCGCTGCCTTTTCGTCTTCCGGCTGGAACAACACGGACATCCGCGAGATAGTCCGGGACATCGTCCGTGAAGAGCTGAAGAAGCTGCTACCGGCCGCCGAACGTCCAGCTTCACTCTCGATCGCCGAGATTGTTCGAGAAGAGGTCCAGCAAGCGCTCCAGCCAGACGTTCTCGCCGACGCCGCACCGGAACCACCAGCTGTGACCTACGCCGCAGTTGTTCGTCGTCCGCAGCCTCCTGTCACCCGGCAGTACCCAGCTGCACCCCGACGAGAAGTCTCTTCGCCGCAGTACACTCCGCGCCAAGAGCAGCGTGGACCTCGAAAGACCGACGTGTGGCGCACGGATGACGGACGTCCGGTGTGCTTTCACTGCGGGGAGGCTGACCACGTTTACCGAAGGTGCCCCTACCGCCAGCTCGGCCTGCGAGGATTCGCGCCAAACGACCGTCGACCTCGTTTTGGAGAACGGCCAAGAGACATCGAGGAATACCTCCGTCGCCCTCCGTCACCAGCGCCAACAGTACCACGAGGTTCCCGTTCTCCATCCCCCGAAGTCCCGCATCGCCTTTCCGTCGGTCGCGCCGTGACAGCCTGTCCCCCTATCTCGTCGGGAAAACTAAGTGCGGCAACGCCCGGAGGTGCCGTTGCCGAAGACGACTCAAGTAAAGAGCCTCCAAGAACGCCGGAGCGCTCCCACTCTCTCGACACCACGCATCCCAACGACGCCCCTGCAACGGTGTCCAACAACCTAAACGTCGCCATCGACGGCCACGACGCATCAGCACTCGTAGACACCGGAGCAGACTACTCAGTCTTGAGTGGGAGGCTCTCCCGCCGCCTTCGAAAAGTCATGACGCCGTGGGATGGACCTCTAATACGAACCGCCGGAGGACACCTCATTACCCCAGTCGGAAGATGCACCGCTCGAGTCGAGATCCACGGTGAGACGTGCCCTGTGAAGTTCGTCGTTCTACAAGACTGTTCCAGAGACGTCATCCTCGGCATGGACTTTCTGTGTGAATACGGCGCCATCATCGAGCTTGGTGAGAACAGATTGACGCTGCGCAAGCCTGTTCCGAATTCAGAAAAACCCCAAACAGCGTCAGCCACCGTCCGAGTCGCTGCCGCCCACGTGAACCTGCCGCCACGATCAAGTGTTGTCGTACCCGTCGTGACCGATGCAGCTACCTGCGGCGAAGTTGTTCTTGAAGGCAACCTTCAATTGCTCCTGGGAAGAGGAATAGGCGTCGCAAGAGGAGTGACTAAACTTCAGGATGGGCGCACCGTTGTCCTCGTGACAAACTTCCGACAAGAAACGCAACACCTCACAAAAGGTGCCGCTGTGGGCCAGGTCGAGGAACTTTGGAACTCCGCCGAAATCGCCGCGTTTGATGAAGAATCATCGCCACCTCAGCAAGACATTACGCCGCCAGCGCAGCTTGACATTGACCCCAAGCTTCCAGGCCCGAAACGACGGCAGCTGAGTGACCTCCTCGCCGAATATAGCAACTGCTTCGCGACGTCGTCGAAGGTGCGCCAAACCACCGTTGCGAAGCATCGCATCGTCACCGACGACGACGCGCTCCCTGTGCACCGATCGCCGTACCGAGTCTCCATAAAAGAACGGGAGGTCATCCAACAGCAAGTGGAAGAAATGCTGAACGACGACATAATCCAGCCTTCAAGCAGTCCGTGGGCCTCTCCAGTCGTGCTGGTTAGGAAGAAGGACGGGACGCTTAGGTTCTGCGTGGACTACCGGCAGCTGAACGCGGTAACGAAGAAAGACGTCTATCCACTCCCCCGAATCGATGACACGCTAGACCGCCTGCGCCACTCTCGATACTTTTCATCGATGGACCTGAAGAGCGGTTACTGGCAGATTGAAGTCGACGAACGGGACCGAGAGAAGACAGCTTTCGTTACGCCAGATGGCCTGTACGAGTTTAAGGTCATGCCTTTCGGCCTATGCACGGCGCCGGCAACGTTCCAGCGTGTCATGGACACAGTACTGGCAGGGCTGAAGTGGCAGAGCTGTCTTGTCTACCTTGACGACGTCGTGGTGTTTTCAAGTGACTTCGACGAGCACTTTCGACGACTCCGAGCTGTTCTCCAAGCCATTCAGACCGCCGGACTCACACTCAAGCCGTCAAAGTGCCGGTTCGCCTATGACGAACTGAAGTTTCTGGGCCACGTGGTTAGTAACAAAGGCGTCCGCCCAGACCCCGAGAAGACTCGCGCCGTCGCGGCATTTCCAGCGCCGACAGACAAGAAGGCCGTGCGAAGATTCATTGGACTTTGTGCCTACTATCGACGCTTCGTCCGGGATTTCGCTAAAATTTCCGCACCGCTCACAAACCTGACGAAGGACGCCGAGAAGTTCGAATGGGGCGAGGAGCAGCAGCAGGCATTCGACGAGTTGAAACAACGACTCCAGACTCCTCCTGTGCTTGGTCATTTCGATCAGGATGCGGAAACCGAGATTCACACAGACGCAAGTAACGCGGGACTCGGCGGAGTACTGGTCCAAGTGCAAGAAGGCATCGAGAGAGTCATCGCCTACGCAAGTCGGACACTGTCCAAGGCGGAGAAAAATTACTCCACGACTGAGAAAGAATGCCTTGCGGTCGTCTGGGCAATCACGAAGTTTCGTCCATACTTGTACGGGAGCCCGTTCCGCGTGGTGACGGACCACCACTCGCTTTGCTGGCTTGCGAACCTCAAGGACCCGTCAGGACGCCTCGCTCGATGGAGTCTCCGACTACAAGAGTTCAACATGACTGTGGTCTACAAGTCAGGCCGCAAGCACAGCGACGCCGACTGCCTCTCCAGAGCCCCCGTCGAAACCCCTTCCGGCTGCAGCGACGACAGTGACGACGAGTGCTTCCTAGGAGCAGTCAAAACCGACGACATGGCACGACGTCAACGGGACGATCCTGAGCTGCGAGCATTAATCGAGCACCTGGAAGGGGGCGGGAGTACCGTGCCCCGTGTTTTCTCACGAACCCTGCCGACTTTCGCCATTCGAAAGGGTGTGCTCTACAAAGAGAACTTCGGAAACAACAACTCGCCGTGGCTACTGGTAATCCCGGCCGACCTTCGAGAGGAGATTTTTCAAGCATGTCATGACGACCCGACGTCCGGGCACCTTGGTTACAGCCGGACACTGGCCCGTATTCGTGAAAAGTATTACTGGCCAAAGCTCCCCAAGACCGTCCACCTTTACACCCGATCCTGCCACGAGTGCCAGCGACGCAAGAAACCGCCGACGAAGCCGGCAGGTCTCCTGCAGCCGATTCCTCCGCCAACTACACCGTTCCAGCAGATCGGAATGGATCTACTTGGTCCTTTTCCGCCGTCGACCCTGGGAAACCGGTGGATAATCGTCGCCACAGATTATCTCACGCGGCACGCAGAAACGAAAGCCCTTCCTTCAGGGACGGCTGTTGAAGTCGCCAAGTTTTTCATCGAATCCATCGTCCTCCGGCACGGCGCTCCCGAAGTTCTGATTACAGATCGCGGATCATCGTTCATGGCACAGCTGACCCAAGAAATCCTCCGGCTCAGTCACACCAGCCATCGTCGTACTACTGCGTACCACCCACAGACCAACGGGCTGACGGAGCGACTCAACAAGACAATCGCCGACATGATTTCTATGTACGTCGACGTAGAGCACAAGACGTGGGACGAGGTGTTGCCCTACGTCACGTTCGCCTACAATACGGCGGTGCAAGAGACCACAGGATTCACACCTTTCCAGCTGGTACATGGTCGGAAGGTAACGACCATGCTGGACGCGATGCTGCCCCATGAGCCCGCTGACAATGAAAGCGACGACGCCCAGGTGGTTGCTCAACGGGCCGAAGAAGTCCGCCAGCTCGCCCGACTCCTGATCCAAGACCAGCAACGCGCCGACGCGGGCCGCTACAACCTTCGTCGCAGGGACGTCCAATTCCAGCCCGGAGACAGGGTGTGGGTGTGGACGCCCATCCGTCGCCGCGGCCTTAGTGAGAAACTGCTGAAACGGTACTTTGGACCGTACAAGGTACTTCGTCGCCTCGGGGAGCTGAACTACGAGGTGATGCCCGACGGAACACGAACATCGTCACGCCGCCCACCACGACCTGAGGTCGTCCACGTCGTGCGCCTGAAGCCGTACTACGCTCGATAGGACTGTGGACTTTATGTGCTCCAAAGGACTCTTGTTTATCGTTCTTTTTATTTTGTTTTGTTTTGTGCTGCATCGAGGCGATGCACTTTTTAAAGGGGGAGTAATGCCGCGCGCGCACCTTGCTAAGTAGGCAGCGCGCGCGTGGCCTAACGGTTATAGCGCCTGCCTCCCACGCGAAAAGCCAGGGTTCGATTCCTGGCCGCGGGGACGCCTTTTTGTTGACATCTAATGTAATGTTCTGGTAAATTCGAGAACTCTGTCGCATGTTCGAGGTTAGAATGTTCTATGCGCGAACCTTCTACGCCGATTGTTCGAGAAGCCCACGCGTGTACAAAAGGGGCTCCGCGTGGCGAGCGGCAGTCAGTTTCGCCCCAGCGTTCGACTCTGCTCTTTCGCCGACTTCGACGCCCGCGACGCTCTGCTGTTATCTTTTGTTTCCTTCTTTATGTTTGGGCACAAGTTCGCCCGATTAAACGTTTAGTTTACTCAGTTATTCACCGCCTCATCACTTGTCATTCGTGACAATATTAGTCTCAGTATTTATTGTTGTCGTTACTTATCATGTTGTATTCACCTGAGACTGCGGTGGATGAAATTGGAAGAACTTTCAGTAGAAGGAACAGACACAGAGACGTTCTCTGTGTCTGTTCCTTCTACTGAAAGTTCTTCCAATTTCATCCACCGCAGTCTCAGGTGTAATACAACATGATTAGCTACCACCAGCTCGCCTGCACTCTCACCGTCTTTTCGTTACTTATATTCACAAAAAAAGAAGGAAGTGGAACAGATGACGGGAGCGGAGTGCACGAGCAGTTGGCCCGAGGGGTACTCAGGCACCTCGTCGGTATGGTGGACTGGTCCCGCGATTCATGCCCATGAAACGCAGCATACAGGAAAGAAAAAAAATACAAAATTGGACAGATGGGCATTTTATTTCTCCGTGTAGAGGTATCGTTCAGCTGTAAATTGGAATACGATACTCTTCTTTTGTTTTGTATGTTCTTCCTCGCTCCGCTTCACATTGGAACTTTGTTCCTAAAGAAATGAGTGTTCTCCTTCATTGTATTGCCGCTGCCAACTTACAGATGATATTGTCACGAATGACGAAGTGACAAAACAAAGGAATAACTGAGGAAACTGAAACGTTTAATGGGGCGAACTTGTGCCCAAAAATAAAAGGAAACAGAAGATAACAACAGAGCGTCGCGGGCGTCGAAAGTCGGCGAAGCAGCAGGAGTCGAACGCTGAGGCGAAACTGGCTTTGGCTCGCCACGCGAAGCCCCTTATGTACACGCGTGGGCTTCTGGAATAATCGGCGTAGAAGGTTCGACGCGTCGAACATTCGGGCCTAGAATAAACAACAATGTTCTCGAATTCACCAGAACATTAAACTGAAAGTATAAATAAAATACGCGGAACTCCCAGGAATCGAACCCTGGGCCTCCGCACGAAAGTCAAGCGCGGTAACCACTCGGCCACGCACGCGCATGCTCACCGACGGGCGTGGCATTACTCCCCCTTTTAAAAAGGCATCGTCTCGATGCCACGTGGAAGGCAACAAAACAGAGCAAGACAAACAAAAGAATGGGAAAATACTGAGGCTGGCAAAACTATCCTATCGAGCGTTGCACGAGATCACAGTTCACAGTCTTATCGTGCGTAATACGGCTTGAGGCGCACGACGTGGACGACTTCCGGTCGTGGAGGGCGGCGTGATGAAGTCCGTGTTCCGTCGGGCATCACCTCGTAGTTCAGGTCCCCGAGTCGGCGAAGAACTTTGTAGGGTCCGAAGTAGCGCTTCAGGAGTTTCTCGCTTAGACCGCGTCGTCGTATCGGGGTCCAAACCCACACACGGTCTCCGGGCTTGAAGCGAACGTCGATTCGGCGAAGGTTGTACCGGGTAGCGTCGACACGTTGTTGATCTTGAATTCGGAGTCGGGCGAGCTGGCGAACTTCTTCGGCTCGTTGAGCAACCACCTGGGCGTCGGGTATCCCATCGTCAGCTGGTTCGTGGGGTAGCATTGCGTCGAGCATGGTCGACACTTTTCTGCCATGCACCAGCTGAAACGGTGTTACTCCTGTAGTCTCTTGCACCGCCGTGTTGTAAGCAAATGTGACGTAGGGTAACACCTCGTCCCAAGTCTTGTGCTCTACGTCGACATACATTGAGATCATGTCGGCGATGGTTTTGTTTAGCCGTTCTGTTAGTCCATTTGTCTGCGGATGGTACGCAGTGGTTCGACGGTGGCCGGTGCCACTGAGACGAAGGATCTCCTGCGTCAGCTGGGCCATGAACGATGATCCACGGTCGGTAATGAGGACTTCGGGGGCGCCGTGCCGGAGGACAATGGACTCGATGAAAAACTTGGCGACTTCAACAGCCGTACCTGATGGAAGGGCTTTCGTCTCGGCGTACCGTGTCAGATAATCTGTGGCGACGATTATCCAGCGGTTTCCCGATGTTGACGGCGGGAACGGGCCAAGTAAATCCATTCCGATCTGCTGGAACGGCGTAGACGGGGGAGCAATCGGATGCAGAAGTCCTGACGGCTTCGTCGGCGGTTTCTTGCGTCGCTGACACTCGTGGCATGATCGGGTGTAGAGGTGAACGGTCTTCGGTAGCCTTGGCCAGTAGTATTTTTCTCGAATCCTGGCGAGTGTCCTGCTGTAGCCAAGGTGCCCAGCCGTCGGGTCGTCGTGACAGGCTTGGAAGATCTCCTCTCTAAGGTCGGCAGGGATTACCAGCAGCCATGGCGAGCTGTTGTCGCCGAAGTTCTCCTTGTAAAGCACATCTTTTCGGAGGACGAAGGTCGGCAGGGCTCTCAAGAAGACACGGGGGATAGTACCCCCTCGTCCTTCGAGATGCTCGATTAGGGCGCGCAACTCAGGATCGTCTCTTTGACGTCGTGCCATGTCGTCGGTGTTCACCGCGCCTAGGAAGCACTCGTCGTCATCGTCGTCGCGGCTTCCGGGGGATGTATCGACAGGGGCTCTGGACAAGCAATCGGCGTCGCTGTGCTTGCGGCCTGACTTGTAGACCACAGTCATGTTGAACTCCTGCAGTCGGAGGCTCCATCGAGCGAGACGTCCTGAAGGGTCCTTTAGGTTCGCAAGCCAGCAGAGCGAGTGGTGGTCCGTGACAACGCGGAAAGGACTCCCGTATAAGTACGGGCGAAACTTCGTGATGGCCCAGACGACCGCAAGACATTCTTTTTCAGTCGTGGAGTAATTTCTCTCCGCTCTGGACAGTGTCCGACTTGCGTAGGCGATGACTCGCTCGGTGCCTTCTTGCACTTGAACCAGTACCGCGCCAAGCCCTTCGTTACTTGCGTCCGTATGAATCTCGGTTTCCGCGTCTTGATCGAAGTGTCCGAGAACAGGAGGAGTCTGGAGTCGTTGCTTCAGCTCGTCGAATGCGTGCTGCTGCTCCTCGGCCCATTCGAACTTCTCGGCGTCCTTCGTAAGTTTTGTGAGCGGTGCGGAAATCCTTGCAAAATCGCGGACGAAGCGTCGATAGTAGGCACAAAGTCCAAGAAATCTTCGCACGGCCTTCTTGTCCGAAGGCGCTGGAAATGCCGCAACGGCGCGAGTCTTCTCGGGGTCTGGGCGCACGCCGTCGTTACTAACCACGTGGCCTAGGAACTTCAGTTCGTCATAGGCGAACCGGCACTTGGACGGCTTAAGGGTGAGTCGTGCGGTCTGTATGGCTTGGAGGACAGCTCGGAGTCGTCGCAAGTGCTCATCGAAGTCACTTGAAAATACAACGACGTCGTCAAGGTAGACAAGACAGCTCTGCCACTTCAGTCCTGCCAGTACGGTGTCCATGACACGCTGGAAAGTTGCTGGCGCCGTGCATAGTCCGAAGGGCATCACCTTGAACTCGTACAGTCCATCCGGCGTGACGAAAGCTGTCTTCTCTCGGTCCCGTTCGTCGACTTCGATCTGCCAGTAACCGCTCTTCAGATCCATCGATGAAAAGTACCGGGAGTGGCGCAGCCGGTCTAGCGTGTCATCGATGCGGGGGAGTGGATAGACGTCTTTCTTCGTTACCGCGTTCAGCTGTCGGTAGTCCACGCAGAACCTAAGCGTTCCGTCCTTCTTCTTGACAAGCACGACTGGGGAGGCCCATGGACTGCTTGAAGGCTGGATGATGTCATCGTTCAGCATTTCTTGCACTTGCTCTTGAATGACCTCCCTTTCTTTTACGGAGACTCTGTACGGCGATCGGTGCACAGGGAGCGCGTCGTCCTCGGTAACGATCCGATGCTTCGCAACGGCGGTTTGGCGCACCTTCGATGACTTCGCGAAGCAGTCGCTATATTCGGCGAGGAGGTCAATCAGCTGTCGTCGTTTCGGGCCTGGAAGCTTCGGGTCGATGTCGAGCTGCGCTGGCGGCGCAATGTCTTGCTGCGGTGGCGATGATTCGTCAGCGATCGCGGCGATTTCGGCGGAGTTTCGAAGTTCCTCGACGTGGCCCACAGCGGCACCTTTCGTGAGGTGTTGCGTTTCTTGTCGGAAGTTCGTCACGAGGACCATGGTGCGCCCATCGTGAACTTCAGCCACTCCTCTTGCAACGCCGATTCCTCTCCCCAGGAGCAATTGAAGGTTGCCTTCCAGGAGAACTTCGCCGCAGGTAGCTGTATCGGTCACGACGGGTACGACAACACTTGATCGCGGCGGCAGGTTCACGTGGTCGGCGGCGACTCGGACGGCGGCTGGCGCTGTTTGGGGTTCCTCTGCAGGTGGAACAGGCTTCCGCAGCGTCAATCTGTTCTCTCCCAGGTCGATGACGGCGCCGTATTCACACAGAAAGTCCATGCCGAGAATGACATCTCTAGAACAGTCTTGTAAAACGACGAATTTCACAGGGCACGTTTCGCCGTGAATTTCGACGCGAGCAGTGCAACTTCCGACAGGCGTGATAAGGTGTCCTCCGGCGGTGCGAATTTGTGGTCCTCCCCATGGCGTCGTAACTTTTCGCAGGCGGCGAGAGAGCCTCCCACTCATGACTGAGTAGTCTGCTCCGGTGTCCACGAGTGCCGATGCGTCGTGGCCGTCGATAATGACGTTTAGGTTGTTGGACACCGATGCAGGCGCGTCAATGTGGTGCGAAGCGTCGGGAGAGTGGGAGCGCTCCGTCGTTCTTGGAGGCTCTTTGCTTCGGTCGACTTCGGCAACGCCACCTCCAGGCGTTGCCGCACTTAGTTTTCCCGGCGACGCAGGGGAGACAGGCTCTCTCGGCGGGGTCGTGGCGCTGGCGACGCTGAACGTCTGGGCGACGGTGAGCGGGACTCACGGTGGAAAGGCGGCGTTGAAGATGGCGAACGTCGGAGGTACTCCTCGATGTCACGAGGGCGTTCGTCGTACATTGGGCGCGGGTCGTTCGGGTGGAACCCGCGCAGCCCCAGTCGTCTGTAGGGGCATCGACGGTAAATGTGGCCGGCTTCCCCGCAATGGTAGCACAAGGGGCGTCGATCGGCCGTCCTCCAAACGTCGGTCTTTCTTGGTGCAGCTTGTTCTGGGCGGACGTGCGCCCGATCTTCCTGGCGTCGGGAATACTGCGGCGCTGGAGGTTCACGTCGGGGAGTCAGCACGTACGGACGCGGGGTTGGTGGTGCTCGTCGGACCACTGCGGCGTAGCTTACAGCGGGCTCCTCCGGTGGTGCTACAGTGGCAGGAGCCTCTGGTCGGATTGCCCGCTGAACTTCTTCGCGGACAGCTTCGGCTATTGAAAGCGAAGCAGGTTGGTTGGCAGCAGGCAGGAGCTTCCTGAGCTCTTCTCGGACGACGTCGCGAATTATTTCGCGAATTTCAGTCAGGCTGGATCCGTGGTTGATTCCCGATGGCAAGGGGGCAGCTACGCCGGGATGCCGCTGGTAGTGGGTTGCCCTTGCAAGTACGGCACGCTCCATGTTCGTCGCCTCGGTGACGAATTCTTGAACGGTCGTCGGTGGGTTGCGTACGAGTCCGCCGAAGATGTCGTCCTTCACGCCGCGCATCAGAATGCGCAGCTTCTTTTCCTCGGTGGCCTGAGGGTCGGCGCGGGAGCTTAGGCGCAGGACGTCTTCTACGAAACTAGTGACGCTCTCATTGGGGCCCTGGGTCCTGGACTGCAGCAAATCTTCGGCCCTCTCTCTTCGATGTTGATTGGCGAATGTTCGCGTCAGCTCGTTCTTGCAAAGCTCCCATGAAGTCAAAGAAGCTTCGTGGTTTTCGAACCAGTGCCGTGCAGTTCCCTCAAGCGAGAAATAGAGGTTCTGCAGGCGCTGTTCGTCACTCCACCCATTGTGGCGAGCCACGCGCTCGTACTGGTTGATCCAGTCTTCGACGTCCTCGTAGATCTCGCCGAGGAAAGGAGTAGGCGTCCGCGGAGCGACGGGCAGGACGACGACGGGCGGGGTGGTCATCGTTGGGATCTTCGTCTCCGGCTTCTGCAGCAAGGGTCCGGATGTCGGGAGTTGGACTTCGGTACGGCGGCTTGCTTGGGCGTCGGCGTCTTCTGCGTAGGGTGCCCTTCCGGGCCTGAGCACCTCACTTGGCGGGGATGTCTTCGGAGGGGTACGGTCCACGGGCATAGAATGCGGTACCCAGCACCTCCACCAAAATGTCACGAATGACGAAGTGACAAAACAAAGGAATAACTGAGGAAACTGAAACGTTTAATGGGGCGAACTTGTGCCCAAAAATAAAAGGAAACAGAAGAGAACAACAGAGCGTCGCGGGCGTCGAAAGTCGGCGAAGCAGCAGGAGTCGAACGCTGAGGCGAAACTGGCTTTGGCTCGCCACGCGAAGCCCCTTATGTACACGCGTGGGCTTCTGGAATAATCGGCGTAGAAGGTTCGACGCGTCGAACATTCGGGCCTAGAATAAACAACAATGTTCTCGAATTCACCAGAACATTAAACTGAAAGTATAAATAAAATACGCGGAACTCCCAGGAATCGAACCCTGGGCCTCCGCACGAAAGTCAAGCGCGGTAACCACTCGGCCACGCACGCGCATGCTCACCGACGGGCGTGGCAATATCACTGTGATGAACCATGTCACACGTGAGACAGAAAGCATGGAACCACTCTTGGTCACTAGGGGAAACGAGCGATTGCACGCCCCCCCCTTTCTAGCCTACCACACCGTCGCTTCGTTGGCTTCGTTTTCTAACGGTAAAGGTGTATCTCGAAATAGCCTAGCATAAATGTCAGGGATCTTGGGTTCAATAACCAACTGTTTCAATCTGGAGGAGCATCGTACCGTCATCTTGTGGTGTATCATTGCTGTGTGATGCACGTTAAAGACCCCGGGCTTGCAGAGGCACTACCTTGACAAAAGGTATCATCTACAGCGAGTAAATAAGTTTTGAAAAAGCGTCTAACCATGTAACGACGATATTAAATGCGACTTTTTACACAATATCACCAACTTAGCCAACTTACGGATTCCGCTTTCGCGCTTTAGTTTTAGTACCCACAGCCCAACCACCGGCAAAAGAATTCCCCACCAAACGAGCACTCGCACAATAGATGCCCGTGTTTCAACTCTGTGGATAGGAACTCAGAGGGAGCAGGATATAAGCGCACGGGGATGTCAGAGCACCAAGCTCTGATTGGAACGATTGGGGGTGGACGCAAAGTTAGCTTAGTTTGTACCTCTATACTCACTGTTCGAACCCGTATGTACGCCGAACGCCGTGTCCCGCGTTGGACGTTAATGTTCGAGCAGTAAGTATACAAAGCCAGCTCTGCGTCTACCCGCTAATCGTTCGAATCAGAGCTCGGGCCTCTGACGTCCTCCGCCCCGCTTTCCTCTCCTCCTCTCCCGCAGTGTCTCTCCGCATAGTCCGTGGCAGGACGAGAACTGCAGAACGTCTTTTCTCAAGCCCGGCATCCAGAACGCGCTGGTTGCCATCCGCCGTGCTTTGGCTGTCCGTGCACACTCGAGGCTAAAAGAGACGCCGTACTTTAAGTTGTGTTATCGATAGAAGGTAGTTCGCGCGAGAGGATGGGTAACTGAACGGCGTCTCTACCGTTCTCAGGTCCTCCAAAGAGCCATAGGAAAAATCAATCTCACAAATACCTACAGAGCTGAAAAAATCGTGTGCTCCCGATCCTTGCTCAGTAAAAATGCTTTGTTCGCTCTACAACTCTCGCATCAAAAGCACCATTGTCCAAGGTCACGCACTCGCGCGCGTGTGTTTGTCAGCCCTGGAGTTGCTAGTATCCACCTGTTTATTATTTTTGTTGACTTAAAAGCATGCCCTTGAATCTTCTGGTCCAAAATCCCGAGCGTAGTGCGCTTTTTGCATTGTTTTTATAGTCCATTCCAGAAGAAGGGTTATGGCCACAATCATTCTGAGGTTTGTGGCTAGACGCGCACATGCAAATAACTATAATAATAACCATTCAAAGAAAGAACTCGCTGCGGAAATATTTTTTTTCCTTTTGTGACCACAGCGGTTTCCTTAGCTAAAGCGATTGCCCATTATGTTTTTTTTTTAGGTGCCCATACAGCTAGAATGACGTAATTGCCTCCTGAGCAACTCCGGTGTTTGTCCGTCATAGTCGAACGCTGTTTTTATTTTACCGCGTATGGTGCTGTGAAGAGTGCTGCACATCAGAACACTGATTCAAATCTTGACAGAAGACTTAGGACAGCAAGCTTGACGTTGAGATACGTAGCTACTTCTGAAATTTTCCTCCAGAATCCTGCACTCTAAAAAAAGCCCGTGCGTCTACTTTCCCGCACAACACTCGGAAAGCCAATGACCGCCACTTACGGAGGCAGCTTAGCGAATGACGATACCGAAACGTATGTTTAGACCAAAAACACAGTCTTAGTTGTGACATTGAGCAATGGAAAACGTCATGCTTGCATTGCTTATCGTGACAACTCACACTGCGTTTTTGGTCTAAACATAAGTTTCGGCATCGTCATTCACTGAGCTGCCTCCGTAAGTTGCAGTGATTGGCTCTCCGTGTGTTGTGCGGGAAAGTAGACGCACGGATTTTTTAGAGTGTGGTGTAGGGTGAGCGGGGAGGAGTGGGACGGCTGTAGGAGTGGGACAGTGGATACATTCCTTCACTGGAAAGATCCAAACATTTAACTTTCTGCTGGACAGAGGCCACCTATCCGGTCGTAGTTCCGGTTGCAGTGGTTGACCTCTCCCGCATAGTGTTCCCGTTATGAGCCGACAATTGTCATTTCTTCACTCAAAAGTAAGCGGCAACTTTTTTCGCTTGATCATTGAATCAAAAACGCTTGACGGACACCTCTAGTAAATTGACCTTGAAAAGATGTGTCAATACGGTTCTTTACTCAACCACTATGTTAAGCCTAACGACTAAATGGTTGCCACTGTAGGCGTCATACCGTGTGAGAAGCAGTTTGGGAGGAATGGGAGAGCGAGGTGGAGGGAAATAAGGGACATTGTCCTACTCCTCCCTTCGTCAAGACTGGTGCTTTGACTCGCAGACCAATATTACGACTAACTTGTAATACATTTGAATTATCTTCTCATTTGTTTTTTTGGGGGATGTAGGCGTCTAATTATTAGTTTTACTTAAAATTGAACTGCCCTGCGGGACATCAGTGGCTCTTTAATAACCTTTTCTGAGACGGCATCCTCTTGCAATTGGAAACGTGCTTTTGCATATACATGTCTGTGTAAGAATAATTTATTTAAAATTGTTCAAAATATTGAGCTACTAATGCAAAGTTTATCTCACTATTACTTAAATAGGGTTATTTATTATTTAATTCAATCTAATTTTCAGAAAGAGGCCAAGAGACCACGGAAATGGTAAAAGATGCACCCCGAGAGAGTTCAAGTCTCAAACAACTTAATATCTGGGGTCGTGCGGGTTGTGCGGAACGAAAAAAAAAAATACGGGATGCTGCACCAGCTCAACAAATATCAAAATCGTCACTTGCTTGACATGTAAAGAAATACAAGTCCAGTGGTGAGAGGGACAATGTTGTGTTCAAGTCCAATCTTGTTTGCGGAATGGCCTTCACAGCAGATAACGAAAAATACTTTAGGAACTTTTTGCTTACAGCAAGTAAGACGCACTATGTTCTCACAAGCATGCAGGTTCGGTCACTGGCATACCAGTACGCAAACGCCTTAAATAGGAAGTATCCAGCGTCAAGGGGAATAACGAAATTGACTGGCAAGAGCCGGTTTAAGGGCTTCACGGAGCCCCACCCTGAGCTGTAACTTCGATTCTCCGAAGCTGCTACTCTTGTTCGAGCCACAAGCTTCAACAATAGGCAATGTTGACGGTTTCCTCCGCAACCTTAAGAACCTTAATGATCGCTGCGAATTCACCCCGGATTGCATCTACAACTTCGATGAGACTCGATTAACTACCGTACACAATCCACCATAGGGTATTGTATCACGTGAAGAGAAGCAAGGTCGGTGAAGTGACATATGTGGAGCGTGGCGAATTGGTTACCGTGCTGTGCAGTGTGAACTCTATAGGCCACCGCCGTGACTTCGGTTTTCATCTTTCCAAGAGTTAGATATAAAGATGTCTTTCTCAACGGCGCTCCAGTGGAAACTCTGGGTTCATCCAGTCGATCGTGATGGATGTCCGTGGAACGTTTTCCACTGGTACTCGAACTCATTGTGAGACAAAAAGTGATCGAAGGAAGACCGCATCCTCTTAGTTCTAGTCAATCACGAAAGGCGTGTGAGCATCGGCGTTATCAACAAAGTTAAAGAGAGTGGTATCTGCTTGCTTACATCCCTCCCTTACTGCAGCCATCGTCTTCAGCCACTTGATATGTCGGTATTAGCACCAATAGAAATCTCGATGCACTGCGGTGTGAAACGACTGGCTGTTAAATTACCCAGGGAAGAAAATCACCGTGCACAGCGTTAGAGAGCTTGTGGGATCTGGGTACACGTCAGCAGTGACAACAAAGAACATCATTTAAGCCTTTCAGAAGACTGGTTTTTGACCATTAAACAGCAAACCCTTCACGAATCAGGACTACTTGATGTATTCTGTTACAAACCGACCCGAGGCACCCTCCAGTGAACTGGTAGCTCCAGAACCAGCTATGATCATGAGTGATGCAAGCAGTTTACGTGATTTTCTCACTGAGGTTTTATATGCCGACACTTTCCTCAACACAACTGACAAGCAGCAACGATATGCGTGAAGCCGACATGTGCAGAAGCAAGGAAGCAGCATGCACACCAACTAAGCTCACAGCCCTGATTCTTCTTAGCGACGTTTGTCCTTATTCAAAGGCTGCACCACGCAAATCAAGTCAAAACGAAGGAAAAAAGGTAGGACCAAAGTGCTGACCGATACCTCGGGAAAACTTGCTATTGAATTACAAACCATTGAATGGATCAAAAGAAAGAAGCTTCCACAAATGTGACAACAGTCCAGGGCGGAAGGTACTGACAAGAAGCATCGCAGGCGGAAAAGGATGATTCGAGAAGTGCCCAACTCCTCAGGTGAAGATGACTGCACAAGGGCCATTCAGTGAGATAAGACTGAGTGTGACGTGTTTTTTGCTGGCGATGGGAATCACGAGCTTCTCAGAAATCGATTAGCAGACTGATGAAGTCAAACTTGCAAAAGACGATTTCGTCCTTGTGAAATTTTATACTAAAAGATCAATTCTCTTTTTGCCGGTACATTTGTAAGGTACTGACGAATTTTATATCACTGTGAACTTCATGCGGAAGAAAGACGACAGCTGTACGTTCCACTTTCCGCTTTAAAGGGATGCTGAACCGAAATCTGGATTCCACAAAACACGCGGCAAAAGCGTGCAACGGGATGCTACGAACACCGAAACATCACTCATACAGCGACATCTCAAACAAATGACCGTATTTTTCAAGAAAAGGAGGCGCATTTGACAGGTTTGTTGACGTCATGTTTCTCCGAGAAGGAGAGGAACGGCCTCGCGTCTTCTCCGCCTCGCCGCCTTGAGGGAGCGAAGCGAAGATAAGAGGAAACTAGGTATCTTGACGTCACGCGCCTCGTCGGCCTTGTTCAATCTCGACCTCTTTTTCAAAAAAAAATGCGGTGGCTTAGCTCGGCTATGCCAGGATATACGTAGCGTGAGCTTATGCGCTCAAAATGAGAGGCGCTATCAAGTGGCTCCGGTGCAGCGTCAGACTTGGCTACTGCGCAACGGAAGCACACAGCTGGGCACGCGGCGGCGCCAGTGCGTCTGCCGCGGCTATGACGTCACTCCTCTAGAATGCGCAGACCGGCGAGGCGGGCGCGGCGGTGGCGGAGCGCGCGGCAGCGGCTTCGCGTGGCTCTCATAATGAACCGTGCTCATTATGCGAGCCGTGCTCATTATGCGAAGCGCGCGGCCTGCGCGTGGCGCGTGACCACCAATGGCGTGTGGCTCTTATAATGAGCACGGCTCATTATTAGAGCCACGCGAATCTGCTCAACCTCGGCCAGTGTAGCTAACGCTACAAAATACGGCCGTCCATTCGAGATATCGCCTTACGAGTAGTGTTGCAGGGATTGTAGCGTCCCGCCTACATCTCCTGCATTGTTTTTCTGAAATCCAAATTTCGGTTCACCATCCCTTTAAGTAGATATAAGCGCCGTACCGAAGACCGACATTGTGTCAAACTAGCCAGAACAGCAGACAGTTGGAGTAACAACACGACTGCTATCGTGCTTCATATTTGACGTCGACCCATCGGCCTATACTGCTCATTAGCACTCATTTTCAGTGCAATTTGACATCTGTCCCATTCCTCCCAATTAATGTTCCACTCCTCCCTGCAAGGAGGGTGGATTGAGACATATTTTGCTTGTTGAAAACCATTTCTTTAAGCTTCCTATTTAAGTTAGCACATCGTGCTACTCATCAATTGTGATGAGCATTTAAACTTACATTTAGACTCCTTAAACTTGTTCGCATGTGTAAAAAAAAAAGAACATAATATAAAATTCTTGAAAAGCGTGAGTTCTTCGAACGCTCCCAAATCTCGGGCAATGGTTTCCAATCCACCATAGTACAATAGCCATAAAATGATTGATCGGAAGCACGGTAGAGGGATATAGGTCTTGCTTATCATTCAACCGAACGAGCAAATCTCTCTCGAGTCCTTCAAGTTTGGAAAGGTCTCCTTGAGTCTAATTGCTGTCAAATCAAAATCAGCTAGGCTTAGCGTGAAGTGTGCGCTTGAGCTGCGGAATACGGATCAGATAGCTCGCATGTAGAGCGTTCCGAAATAGTCTTACATTTTTTAAAGCTAAAAACAATGCAAATTCCTTCTAATCTTGCACAGAGTGTCGCTTATCAGGGAACCCATATCGATTAACGAGGTTACCCAGCTCGGCATCCACGCTCAGATAGATGAGCTGGCTGGGCTGCGCTTCTGAACCAGCCGAGCCCTGCAGGCACGCGCGTTCTCAACAACAAGCTCAACGCGAGCGAGAGCTTATTGTTGAACGTGCACGGACGAGACAAAAGTTTAAAAAAATTAAGAGGAAGGAATAACCTCAGTGCCACGAGCCAGAGTTTTTTAACCAAGCGGACGGGTGCCGCCATCTAGAGGTTGAACTAATGGCTTGTTCGAAATGGCCGCCGTAGGACAGGCGCCTGAACCACAACGAATGACAGCGACGACTACTGCCAAGAACGAAACGGTGATGGTGACCACGAAGGATATTTTTTCTAAAGGTACCTTAATGTGTTCCACATTAAAACGACACCAAGCGGCGGAACATCGAAGCGCGATTGGCGTTCAAAATGGGGGTTGCTATACCTGCTTTGCTTCCTCCGCGACTCATTTAGATAGGAAACGTAGAAAGAGGGGTAGCGAAACTCCTCTTCTGGACGCCAACCGTAGTTCGAGCTTTGGCCGCGACGTGTAAAGGGCCTGTGGATGCCGGAAACTTTTTTTTTATAAAATGTCTATTGATACAATTACGTTTTGCTTTTCGGTAGACACCGGAAACCAATGACACTCCTCTCTTTGTGTTTTTGAGAGGTTGGTCTTAGACAGCCTTCAAGCGTAGCCCGGTTTTCTTTGCCATGCTCACGCGACAAATTCATTCCAACTCAAGTTGCGCATACTTGGGCCCTGCGGGACGCACCTGGACGGCGAAGCGCCCCACCAGCAGACTGAGGTGGTAGCCCGAGCTCGTGCAGAAGGGCAGGCCGAGCAGACAGCCGAGACCGCAGAACAGGAAGAGCAGAACGCGGGTGAAGGGCCGCAGGTTAGTGAACTCATCCGTCACACACATAATGAGAGTCCAGATCCCAACGATCTAAAAAAAGAAAGAAAAGTTTTTTGAGCCACCTCTTTTTTTAAAGTCCTAGAGTGCATGCAATGGGGGATTTAAGGAGATATTGTTTACAAGTGTGTGGAAGATGTTAAGCAGTCATAAAGGGGAGTAAATAACTTATTGTATATGATTTTCCTCGTTGAATTCAGCCAGAAAATTGATGTCAAGGTTTTACATGACAGCACAACTTCACACAGTGGCGTCGTGAGTTGTCGTGACGCCAATCGCTTTATTAGTTTAGTGAGAAGGATCACGTCACGTGGACTGACATCGCGCACGTGGTTACGACACTTCAGTGTCGTAGTGGTGTCACCTGGTATTATGACGTCATGCGAGGTGATGTTACGATACCACGACCCGCCAATTTCCCGCTATACTTTGCTGGGAAATGCAGAGACGGACGGACGGACGGACGGACGCTTCTTCTCGCTCGGTCAGCGCAAGTGTGGAGGTTTCAAATGTTAGAAGAGCTAGACAATTATTCATAATGTAACACCTGAGACTATGGTGCAGAAACACTAAGAAACTTTCGAGTCGAAGAAAAAAACAACAAAGGAGAATCTCTTAATATTGCCACGCGCGTCAGCGAGCAAGTGCGTGCGTGGCCGAGTGGTTACCGCGCTTGACTTTCGTGCGGAGGCCCAGGGTTCGATTCCTGGGAGTTCCGCGGATTTTATTTATGCTTTCAGTTTATGTTCTGGTGAATTCGAGAACATTGTTGTTTATTCTAGGCCCGAAAGTTCTACGCGTCGAACCTTCCACACCGATTATTCCAGAAGCCCACGCGTGTACAGTCAGCACAAAATGAAACCCGAACGCCGGAACGCGTGGCCGTTGATACAGGCTGCTCCACCTGGAGGGCTCCTGAGAACTAATGAAAATGCGCAGGGGTGCGAGGGTGCGGGCCCTACTGAGATGAGCTCGACCTTCGCGCGGCGCGTCTGTGAGTTCCGCGTTTCGCCGGGTGCGCGTTGTAAGCGCCGTCACATCCGATACAAAAAGCACTGTTACTCGCTTTGTGTATCGGATTCCCAGCGATATCTCTTCAGCGCTGTCATTCATTATCGCTTTGTGTATCGCAAGGGCGAAATGAAAGTTGAAACATTTCGTGCACGGAAGACCCGTAGTGCTTGATGACGTCTCGCCAAAACCACGCTGCGGTGAACAACGTGCCACGCGCAATTTCTGAGAAATAATGAAACGTCATAAACGCGAAATCAAATTCGCTGGTTCGCACGACCATACACTTTATGAAAAAGAAAAAAGAAATGCTGCAACGGATTAACGCGGATGCCTCGGGTTGTATGAGCAATGCGCATGTTTTCGTGCGAGGCAATCAGTCGATTCTTAAAAAGCGAAGAATTGCTTGCTGACGCCAGGGGAGTGCAGCTGTACCTTCCACCGTGGTAAAGCGAAACTAGCGACACGGCGCTTTGCGGCAAAATGGCGAAAGGAGGTCTGGGGCTAGACAAATTCGCACAACACTCTCACGAGATGGCGCCACCCTAGTCAACACCCTCGCGTACCCTCCTCCTCCTCTCTCTCGCTATCTTCTCTCCGATTCTCTTTTTTTTTTTTTTTTTTTGCACGCGCGGCCGACGTTTGATTTTTTCGGTTTTCGGTACTGCGCGCAACAGCGCGGCGGCACCGAAAACCGAAAACGCCACGGCGCAGACTACGCTGCGCCGGGGCGATCGAGTGTAGTCTGCACATGCAATCTTTGAACACATGAACATTAAGAACGATCTCACCGAGGCAAAGAAAGAAATCCAGGTGATGGACTTAAATGCATTTTTATTTGATACTCCTGGGTTAGGCCACACTTTCAAAATAAACTCTTTACATAATGTTATCTACATAAATGTAAGCAACACCCCTAGGTGAGCGAGCATTAAACGAAGGAAGTGGTGAAAAACGGAAAGACGTACAAATATGGGAACGGTAAGTAACACAGAATGTAGAACTATTATTCCACAAGTTTTCCACTCAGATCTGCTCATTTCTTTAATTATTGGAAACGTTACACAATAGAAAAACAAAAGTGATGAACACGCAAAAAAAAATTGTTCTAGAAGGACATAATATGCATATATACATATCAATATGTGCAAACATCTGGTAACTATACGAACATGCGCACGCGCTATGAAAAACAGCATAAGTCAATATATGGAACTCGCAACGTGCATCATCTCTACTCAGTGTTCTGAATAGCAGGAATGCGGTAACAATTCAAAATACTGACTGCGCAATTAGCGAAGTTTATAAAAACAGCTCATACCTAGAGAGCTATTCAAAAGTCTATATGATCACTATACTAGGAACATATACGCATTAAGACTATGCGCATAAGTAACGTTTTTACAAGGGTTTACAAGCTATTTACAATGATTTCACGAATTGAAACACGACGTCGAGTCTCCAGACCCCAAGTCAGATTAGGAAGTGCATGCATCGACTTTATTATGGCTCTTGCAGACCTCCTGGATATTGAACCTCTCAAATAGGGTGTCCTATATCTTTTATATATTAATGCATGTCAGTTGGCTCGGCCTCAACAATAAAATTTGACGAGGGCTATACTACGGCTTGATCAAGTCAGCACTGACAAAAGACTCTTAGGTTCTATCGCAAAGCAAAACTGAATGGTTCATATAAATGTTTAGACAGCATGATGTCAATCTGCCGTGAAATGGGATGTCTGTTTTTGATCTAGAAAGGAAGTTTGTCAACACATTACGACTGTATCTCACGCAAAGACATTCCATACCTACAGTACAGTGTGCAGAAACCATATTAAACTGTATTATTGATGCGGTTAAGGTGCAAATTGTTTCCTCTTTTTGCCCTGGTGTTTTAAGAGCACGCTTTGTGAGGAGTTCCCTGTACAACAGGCGAATATGCCAACGTAGGCGCACATAACGCAAGGATTGAGGAACTGCTTCGCGCATTCTTTGGTACAAAATTGTTCTTCGGAATGAGGAACCAGGGAATGTACCATGCGTTCAGCAACCTTCGGCAAGGGAATGCGCACGTTGATCTTCTTAAGAAAGGTTCGTTCGAAAATTTTGAAACACTGAAAGAATGCATCTGATGGGGGACAGAAAGAGTCGGAAATCGACCTAGGAGCGCAGGCTTAGTGGAGAGCATGAAACTGCATCTCAGAGGTGAGCACCCCACTTGCATCACTCAAGTCCGGGCAAAAATGGCACAAACGTTTTTTAAGAAACGACTCCACCAGGAGCGCTGGCTTAGTGGAGAGCATGAAACTGCATCTCAGAGGTGGGCACCCCACTTGCATCACTCAACGAGTCCGGGCAAAAATGGCACAAACGTTTTTTTAAGAAACGACTCCACCAGGAACGCAGCGAAGTGGTATTCAACATTTTCTTGGATGAGGTTGCCATATCACTCATCGGGTAGGTCAAACTCATCGGTCTTAATTGCTAGCAGTGGTTCGGACATGGTGGCTGGCTGCAGTCGACACCGGAAGGTGCCTCGATTCCACCAGCAATGTGGCAGCGCCTGCCTCACAGTTTCGTCTACTGGGAAGCTGAAATATCGTTCCAAGAGAATGTGTTTCAGGCCTGCCACAAACTGGTAGGAATTGGGCGTCTCGTTACACCCATGCTGCTGTCGCACCATCCCGAACAAGTTTTCCAGCGGGTCCTGGTTGAGCCGTCTTGTAAGTAAGTGATCAAAGTCAAAGTTTCCGCTGAGGTCTTCCCACAGTAAGAAGACGGCATTGATGGTAATATGACATCCCCTTACTCTGTGGGGCCGTCCTGGTGGCAGGAACTGCCACTTCGGAATAGATGAGCTTTTCTCCCTTAGGAAATTAATATCTCCCGATGAAGAGCTTAGAGCGAATCTCATTTTTAGTTCACTGCATTCCAGAGGTGAGCTATTCAGTGAATCAAAAATTTGGTCCATGTGCTCAAGTAAATCACATGTAGCCTGAGCCTCAAGGGGCAGTTCATTCAGATAAAGGAGGGTTGCAAGGGAAACAGAAAGCGTGTCACTAAAAACTTGCGCAGCAAATTGTACTTTCATAATTCCGAATGGAGTCTGATAAATGTGCTTGTCGGTAAGTGTTTTTGTCAATCGTAATCGAAGAGGGTGCTTGTTTTTGTAGAAGTCCATAATGTATTTCCATCTGATCAATTTGCTGGCAATCTGTAGGTCATGCTTGCGCAGGTTGTTACGTGCACCTTGAGCATATGAGGGGTGTCAAAGAGAAAGTAGACTTGGTTGTCACCGACAAGGAAGAAGGGATGATGTGGTGTGACACCCAGCCGGCGTGCAAGAGTGCAGTTGCTGGCCCCCTGGTCGCACACGACAGCTTTCACAAGGACACCGCCGGAACTAAGATTTTGAATAACGTCTGTCAACAGATCCTGGAGACATTCTGGGGATGCTTTTGACTTTGAGAGTACTTCTGGAAAAATAAAGTTTATTGTATTGTATTGTGTTATATTTTGAAAGAGTGAAAGCCAATGGTAGCACCCAGGGCATAGAAATACCCGCCAGCATCATAACCAAGCCTGAATTTGCCACATGACGGGTTGTTTCCTTACCGCTGTCTGCAAAGCCATGCACCATATCCGACTTAGTGTCATAGAAGAGATTTTCTTTTAGAACGAGTTCGTCGAACATCAGAATACATGCGCGATCTTTAAGATGCCAATCGTGAATTTTGTCAACAACAGTCTTGATGAGGTTGGGGGCAACCCGAGGGTGTATGGCAATCTGGGACAGCCAGTTCTTGAGAGATCGAACCGATGGCAAGCTCAGGTACTTGGCGAGGTACTTTTAAGCCCTGGGGCTCTGAAAGTAAAGGTTAAGGGCAAATGGTTTAAATCCGTCAGGACATTTTCGTCCGAACTTGTTCATTGGCTGCAAGTACAGCTGCACCTTCAAAAGGTCCAGTGCCCCTTTGGATAAACACTTTTATGCGCCCTGGATGACTCGAGGTCGTGTCAGATTCGAAAAATCAAGAAAAAAAAAGTTTGTAAAGTTTGTGATGCCTTCAAGAGGTTCTTGCGCAATCGGTTTTTGGATTTTCTTAGGTTATCTAATGTACGTTTCGTGCGGGGTGAGTACTCTTTCCTCGGCCTGCCGCCTTGTCTTTTGGGGTTGCCATCGTGCCAGCCGTGGTCCTCGATGAGGCTGCAGCTCCCATTGGTGTCTCTAGGGTGATATCTGTTCGAGAGAAGAAATTACTCAGAAGTTGAACTCACATTAATCTTCAACTGAAGCTGAACATGGTGCCACCAATTTCAAGAGTTGCCTAATAGAGCCGTTAAACGGACGCTGAGCGTTCCATATTGCTTTCATGTCTAGAAAAAAACCGTCCAGTACAAGCTCAGTTCCTCACCAAGGTGGGGCTCCACCGGCGCCTCCTCCTGCAAAGTGGCGGCAGTTGGCGGTGGTGAGGACGGGCGAGCTGAAAAAATGGGATGAATGCATCTTGTGAGTTCACTAAACGGAATATGGCGCTACTAATATCAAGAGTTGGCTAATAGCGCCAGTAAACGGACGTGGCGCGTTCCATATTGCTTTCATGTCTAGAAAAAAGCATCACGTACAAGCTTAGTTCCTCACCAAGGTGGGGCTCCACCCGCGCCTCCCCCTGCAAAGAGGCGGCAGTTGGCGATGGTGAGGACGGGCGAACTGAAAAAAGTCAATGAATTTATACTAAATTGATGCCAACAGATTTGAGCAGATTAGTATAAAAAGAAGGCCGTTCCTAGCTTGAGAATTATAGTGCAGAAACTAATATGAAATATTATTTACCAGAACTGCAGGGGCTGGCAGGTGAGTCGCAGCTTCCCATAATAATTATGAATAATATAACCATAACAGATCAGCTTCTCCAAACCAAATATGAAACTAACTGAATATTGTACTGAGACAAGCTCACCTGGAGGAACAAGCTCTTGCAGTCTTGGGTCGGTTACTTTAACCAAAGGACATGCATTCGGCCGCAAACGTATCCTCCTGTGGCTTGCAAATGCTGTATTCCTGAAGTGCGCGCTGCACAGCCGGCGCTCGTGCAGCTTGCTCATGGGCAAAGCATCGAACTCCGGCCGGTTCGCGTGCGTGATCCATTTAACTGCTCTGTCGGGAAGATTGCAAAGTATATATTTTTATGCTTGCATTTCCGACTCCAAAATTACAAAACCTTAGAGGCTTACCTGTCGTCTGTCGGAAACCGGAACTGTCTGTATTCCGAGTTCTCCGTTGAATTATTGCAGCATCTCACAGAGCAGTACCTTCAGTAGAGTGAGGCACTGCCATAGCGACAAACTCGGTATTCAAAAGGAAAACAAACTTGCCCGCTAAAACGCGCTCAGAACTTTACCGAGCGAAACGCGCCGCGCGCACCGCGCGAGCGAGGCGCGCGATCGTTGAAAGAGCTACAGAAAAAAGTAACAATCGTGAATGGCCAAACACTTTTCACGTGTTTGTTTTCATGCACGGTTTTCCGTGAGGGCATCGCCATCTTGAAATGCGGAACTTCCGGTACGCGTGGAAATGTCGCTTTGTTCTCGCCACGCCGGTGGAAAGTGTTTACATTTTAATCATAATTCCTTTTTTTGCCTAACCTATATTTTTTTACGTGTTATACGTTGTAATCTCTTGCTTTATTTTGGCACACACACCGGATATGGGGAGAGCGTAGCTAGGTAATAGGGTACACAAATAATAGGTCACTACTAGTATGGTAACCAATAGCACACATCCAACTTGAGCGCTCGAAAGTGTAGCGGCAAATACCCGCATAGAAGTCTGGGGCCTGTTGAATAGAGAGAGAACAGTAGTTCTCTTGTATGGATGGACGTACGACAAAGAAGCCTACGTAGTGGCGCCGCGCTTTGGCCGTCACAGAAACTCCGGGAGCTGCATTCGCCTGCTGACGCTCTTTGGTAACCACCGATATGCCGGGCGTATCAATGCCGGAGCGGAATAGATTCATCACCCTGTCTGAGCAGGGCCTATCGCAAAGAGCTATAGCCAGGTTAAGCGGCCGCCCGTTGTCGACCGGGCGACAGCGCGGCGACAGAAAAGTACCTGAGTGACGGCGCTTACAGCACGCCACCGGCGAAACGCCGAAGTCCCAGACGCCCCACGCGAAGGTTGAGGACATCTTTGTAGGACCGCACTCTCGCACCCAGGTGCGTTTTCATTAGTTCTCAGGGGCCCTCCAGGTGGAGCAGCCTGTATCGATGGCCACGCGTTCCGGCGTTCGGGTTTCATTCCGTGCTGACTGTACATAAGGGGTTTCGTGTGGCGAGCCAAAGTCAGTTTTCGCCCCAGCGTTCGACTCTGCTCTTTCGCCGACTTCGACGCCCGCGACGCTCTACTGTTATCTTTTGTTCCTCTCTTTATTTTGGGGCACAAGTTCGCCCGATTAAACGTTTAGTTTACTCAGTTATTCACCGCCTCATCACTTGTCATTCGTGACATCTTGGTGGAGGTGCGGGGTACCGCATTCTATGCCCGTGGACGGTACCCCTCCGAAGACATCCCTGCCAAGTGAGGTGCCCAGGCCCGGAAGGGTACCCTACGCAGAAGACGCCGACGCCCAAGCAAGCCGCCGTACCGAAGTCCAACTCCCGACATCCGGACCCTTGCTGCAGAAGCCGAAGAAGAAGCTCCCGACGATGACCAGCCCGCCCGTCGTCGTCCTGCCCGTCGCTCCGCGGACGCCTACTCCTTCCTCGGCGAGACCTACGAGGACGTCGAAGACTGGATCAACCAGTACGAGCGCGTGGCTCGCCACAACGGGTGGAGTGGCGAACAGCGTCTGCAGAACCTCTATTTCTCGCTCGAGGGAACTGCAAGGCACTGGTTCGAAAACCACGAAGCTTCTTTGACTTCATGGGAGCTTTGCAAGAACGAGCTGACGCGAACGTTCGCCAATCAACATCGAAGAGAGAGGGCCGAAGATTTGCTGCAGTCCAGGACCCTGGGCCTCCGCACGAAAGTCAAGCGCGGTAACCACTCGGCCACGCACGCACTTGCTCGCTGACGCGCGTGGCAATATTTTGAGACGTTCTCTGTTG